>JAIUND010000186.1:0-101090 GCA_034699125.1 Gisinianus flammeolus | reverse complement strand
AATCCGTACGTGCAAAAATAAGTTACCTTTGAAATGCATTGGGCCCACTCTCCATTAGAAAACCGATACTGTCCTTTCCCATTGTACAAAAAATATTATTGTTACATGTACCCAGGAAACTCCCTATTGCATCAATCTCATGGAAATTCTAACTATAGGAACAGAACGCAGAAACGGGAAAGTAAATTCAGCGGTGCATTTATTTCCTCAAAATGTATCATCATTCACTTTAACATTTAGTTTTTGCCGTACACATAGATAGACCGTAATTCAATTCCATTTTGTTTTCAATTCCTCCTCACAAGCAGAGTGGGGAAAAAGTAAAAAAAAACTGACATATGAGTCCCCATTTCCTGTGGTACACCCACAAATTTCAAATGATTCAACTTTTGACAAAAAAAAAAAAAGAATCGATTTTTATTCTTCTTCCAATATTTCCCTGTTTCCTTATTTTCCATGCAGAGGAAGTGAAATATGAAATTTTGTAATTTATTTAAGTAATAATCTAAATCTTGAATCAAATTGTCACGAGAGTCCTAAATGATGAGGAAACAAATGTGCGGGAAGTAAAAAGTAAATTCATGGCATGTGAGAGAACTTTTGAAGCGTGAAAAAAATAAAAAAATAGCCAGGCCAATGAGAAGACTCAGGCTTCTTCCTCATGTTCACGTCACATCAATGGAATATACGTAAAATATTATGAAATGTACTGTTGCTTTTTTGATCCTTTGGTTTTGTGGGATATTCCATGCACTTTCCCCCCCTCTCTTTCTTTCTCTCTCTCTCTCTCTCTCTCTCTCTTTGGTATTTGAGTTTTTGCACATACGTCAGCATATCGTTTATGTGAACTCATAATTTCCATAACTTCCCTGCCATTTGTCCATATGGGGAAACCTAATACAGCATTAGATTATATTAGGCCATTTGCTATTTCCTTCAAGTACCAAGTACTCAATGTTCATATTCCAAGAGAGATAGAGAGAGAGAGAGAGAGAGAAAGAGAGAGAGAGAGTCGGTATCAGTATCCAGTAATAGAGTGCCATGTGTAGCCTCCGACTTCTCATATAGCTATCTCGTATACAAGAAAAGAAAAAAGTATATATGAGGAAAGCCATAGAGAGTCAGTCATGCGTTGGAACCAAGAGCCAAAGCATCAGAGAATAAGAGAGAGACAAAGAGAGAGAGAGAGAGAAAGAGAGTTAGATTCAAGTGATGTGATGTGATACTTGGACATGCCATTTCCCTGGCTTTTACTTACACGCTTCCATTCCATTCAGAGTATTATCAACTGGATGTTGTATCACATTGCACATTTTACCATTCTATTCAGTCTAAGTATAGACAGCCATATCATCTCATATCATTACACATTATATCCAAATACACCAAGAAAGAGTGAGAGTGAGAGAGAGAGAGAAGAGAGAGAAAGAGTCAAGTTGTGCGAGGAAAAGTGCCGAGTTTTTTGATACATTATTCCATTGCACTTTGGTACAAAAAATCTGTTCTCGCTCTCTCTCTCTCTCTCACTCTCTCTTCATCACAACGGTATCATCATTTATATTTCCACTTTGATGGAATTCATGAAGGAATTTCTGACCTCGTCCGTCTCTACTTTATACTTTCTACACTCCACATTCCACGCCAAACCGTTGTGGAGGGAAGTTGAGATTTTTTTTAACTAATCCCCAACCACAATCTTCTATCTGCCCTTGAATTACTTTACTGGTTTCTGGTTTTCCATTTCTTGTCCTGGTTTCACGTCGAACTTTCACTGCCTACAATATTAATTGACTGTTCTCAGCAATTCCATCATTTATTATTTGAGAGTGGCAGCTTCTCCTGGGAGCTTTTCTACGTACATCATATTTTTCTACTTCATGCTTACTTTACGTATGAGATAAACCAAACAAAAAGTAACATGTATTGCAATCTTTACAAAACTGAAAAGTCTGAAAAGGGATGCTGATATAATTCTAAAATCAAGTACTTACATGGCAACAAAGGAGTAGAAAATGTAGGAAATAGAAACGATATTTGTATGCATTTACAGATACGTATATGTATTTTCATTTTTCATGTTGTTTTTTGTAGAATAAAAAACGAGGCTGTGTGATGCAGAGGACAGGATTTCGTTTTGTATACTAGCTGTGACTTCCTTCTCCTTTGGAATAATCTAACTCCAGACTGCAGACTGCCCAGTTGACACTGACCGGACAAAATATATCCAATGGACATTATTTATAACCATTTGTGGACTGTCCTGGACTTGTTGTACACTTTTCATTTACTACGTAAACATTCTGTGAACGACAACGAAGAAGTATTTATAACGGCCGAGGGAAATTCAGAAATCGTTGAGTCAAAACTCTCGAATTTCCAAGTTTAAATTAAAAATGGTTAAATCCCAATTGGTTTTCAACAAGTTTTTTAGTTTCTTTATACTTTAGCCAGGTAAAACAAAGTTGGTAATATTATTTATCATGATTTCTTCGCATTTCTTGGAGAAACTTGATTTGATGTAACAAATGTCATCATCATTTATCGATGTTAGAAATAGTCATGTTAAAATGTTATGTTTTATGCACTACAGACATAAAAACTTTGTTGCATAGTTTGTTAGAATTAAGGGCTTAAAATAAAATCCAAGTGATATGTTCCCAACATACGGAATATACCGAATGACTTGAAAACCTATTACAAATGATGATCAAACACGGGGCCAAAACTACCTCCAAACTACCTCCATCTGAAAATGCACATTTACATGGAATGATGATATATCGTACGTAGTTGATCGTTTTCTACAGTAGTAAGCACTATAATAAAATAATAGTTTACCTTGTGTACAGTCAACTTTTTTATGGGATGAGTCCACTAAATCCCGTCACCCTTATTTGTATCAGTAAAGAGTGAACGCATGTTTACGAAAAATTCAGATTTGATCATCAACATCATCCATTGTCAGAGCAGATGAAACGGTAGGTTTGTCATTGCTATATTCATTCAGAGGCTGTCATTAAATCGTATGTTATCGCGAATTTTCGATTATCCCATACTTAATGGGACATTCTTAGAGTTGAGAATCGACGAGAAACCTTGAATTTTATGAGTAGTCTTCTTCAAGTACCCATTAAAATCTTTTTACATCGGTACTCATCCCAGTTTATGTCTCGGCATTTAAGCCTGACGGCTAAGCCGTTTACCTATATGTCATGTCCTTGATGGATTTCCCTATTATTTAAAGATGGATAACGAGCTTCCAATTTCTCATGCAGATTCCATTCAAGTTCAGAATTCAAAGAATCTTTGTTTTTATAGAGGCCCTGCAAAAGTCATAATTAAGCGGGGGGAAGTGGAATGAAGGAACTTGTGGACGGAAGGAAGGAATAGGAGAGAAATGAGGAGCTTTCTCGGGTCCGCGTGTCCGCATTTAATCATGCACTGTAAAGGTATCCATTTCTGACTAAAATCCAACCCATGGGAAACGTTTATTTTGGGAGAAATATAAATCCAGGTGTTGACCCTTCTCATCGGAAGACCGGGGAAAGTAGAGCAACTTGATGGTGAACACAAACGGGAATGAAAGTTTAGTTGCAAAACCATACACAGAGAGAGAGAGAGAGAGAGAGAGAAATACGGATACAAATAGAAGAGGAAATTCGAGAAGAGCGAACGAGAGAGAGAGAGAGAAAGAGAGAATGAGAGGCCAGAGAGTTGGAATTTAATGGAGTTGCTAACAAGACGGGAAATCAATCCTGCCTTTAGACTCACACTGTTTTATTATTCAGCCTATTCATCAGTGCTTTTCTATTTCGATTTGAAAAGCAATTCGATTCAATTCAGGCCAATTCCAATATACCCAATACAAAATACAAACTACAAACTACAACCAACTCGGTCTCTAGTCTCCAGTCTCAAATCTACACACCAACGAATTGCCATGAAACCATGAAGAAGAAAACACTTGCACACATACACTTATGTATAAATACGCAACACTCACACCGTATACACACACGAGCATAGTTAAGTCTACAGAAAATCCCTTTTGTTTCTCTCTCTCTCTCGTCTCTTTTCTCTGTCCCTTTCTTTTATTTCCTGGAAACTCCAAGAGTTTCCCCATTTTCTATCTGAATTCGTTGTCTGGTGTACAAGTTAAATAGCTCTCTGAATCTGAATAGTAGTCAAACGTCCAGGGAGACTGAAAACAGCATGAAAGCGCGCTACCTTTTCCCTTTCCCTTTTTTATGCTCACGGATCCTCCATATTCTTTACATTCCCCATTCCCGACGGGGAAACACACACACACAAAAAATAAACAAAATTCCGTCAACGTCACTCCCAACTCAATACTCTCTTGAATACAATTTCAGTTCACTTTGAATATCATGGGCCTTGAAAAAATATTCTCTTTCCTCTCCATTCCAGATCCTTCAAAGCTTCATTCCATGTAACATTCATCCCAACTCCAATGTAGTCTTCCATAAACTCTCAATTCCCAACAAACACTGGCCTTTTCCTCAATTGAATCCACTGGCGACTTCAACTGCGCTCATTTAAAAATGCAATACAGAAACGGGAATTCGGCCTTTATAGTATAGTGGAGAAATATTATTAAAAATAGTCAACTCTGTCCAATCGTGATTCGTATTCATAATTAATACAATTTTTTTTATGCCTCTGGAATTCTAATGGAATAAAACTAAAAGAGTCCTCAGACTTCCTAGCTTTTATTTTACCAGGAGATTTTAGATTTTGGAGTTGGTGAGTGAGTGAGTGAGTGAGTGGGATTCATTCAGTACTTTTCCTTGATTAAATAACAAAGTAATGCACGTGTGTGTCTCCGTTGAAGGTTTTATTATGGTAAAGTGAATGTATTAGATTGCTCCTCACCCCCTCCCATAGTAACAGAGTAATAATGGCAGTAGACAATGGCGCTCGGATTTTAGGACAAGAAAAGGTGAGCGCTCTGTGTGTGAACGTTCCATCCAAAGGGAAAAGGGAAAAGGGGAAAAGGAGATGGAGAGAAAGAGAGAGAGAGAGAGGATGGAGAAAGTTGGTGAAAGCATCTCATCAGATTGCATTGCACGACGAGTCAAGAGAATTCAATGGACACAATAGAGTGAATAGGGTTAGTTAGTCTCAGTTCCCTGCTCCTGCCTCTCCGTCTCCGTCTCTTCCATGATACCCTCGGAGTTGGTTGGACGTGCCGTTGCCGTTACAAAGCATTCACAATGTTCATAGACCATAGTCCACTGTAGCCCACCTTTCACTACCATTAGCTTCCCCACTTCCCCTTTCGCTCTCTCTCTCTCTCTCTCTCTCTCTATCTCTCTCCCCATGTTCTCTTCTGTACAATCCAATACAATGGCTCCCCAATACATTCTACAGTACAAACTGTATCGTCTGTATTACATATAGACATTCTATGAAATATCTAGCTCATCCTCTAAATCAAGAGAGAGAGAGAGAAAGAGGGGTCTAGAGAAAGAGGCAGGTGAGAAATTTCGCAGATATTTGTCAGGATTTGAGAAACGTTCTTGTATTTATTCGCATATCCATCCATCTCTAAAACTTTTTCGTTTTTGAAAGGAAATACATTGAAGCATAGACAATGCTACATTTCATGTACAACTTATTGTAAGAACTCCCAGTGGATTGGTTGTCTGAATCCAAAGGTATATGGATGATAAAAAATACTTCACTTTTTCATTTCCAAGATTAATATCTGTAAATATCAAAATATCGTACTTTGGATATGACCCATGCTGGTGGCAATGTCAATCGGAATTTGATAGTCGACAGTCCACATGATTCCAAAACAAGTTTAATGATGACTGTAAATTCTAAGTAGCCTGTCAAAAGTGAGGACTGTACTTGCATTTCCATTTGCATTTGAGTTTGCATCCGAACCATGAATTAATGTACATCAAGTGTAACAAAATGGGAAGACGGAGTTTGGAGCTTGTGGACAAAATATCAGCATAGGTAATAAACATTTGGGAAGAAGTACAATATATGTATATGTATATGTAGAATCTCTTGAGTTTGACTCTGACTCGGAATCTGAATGCTACGAGATCTTGACATAAAATAAAATGAAATAAAATAGTTTAAGGGGGGCAAAACGTAGAATGTTGAATGAATGCATACAATAAGTACAAGTAGAATTTGGAGCATATGAATTAGGTGTACAGAATATAAGTGAAGCTACAAAAAAAGAAGAAAAGGAATTCGTAGACAAATAAAAGAGCAAGCTTTGCTGTTTGTTCTTTTTTTTTCCTTTTTCCTTTTCCTCCCTTTCCTTTTGCTCCTTTTTTCTTCTCGTTCTTTTTCTTCTTTTCCTCCTTTTTCCTTTTCCTTTTCTTTTCTTGCAGTTCATTCTCCAAAAAGAGGAGGCCTATTTAATAATGCATGTCTTGACGCTAAAGGCCTCCAGCTCATTGAGTCTCTCTTAACGAGACACTTAAAACGAAACGAAAGGCTTCAGGCTATACTTCTTTCCTTACTCGGCCTCTCTCTATCATTCCCTTTCTCTTTCTCTCTCTCTCTTTCTCTATTTCTTCCGTCAAAACGACCAAATACTACAAATACTAAAGATACTCAAAATACTGAAAATGCTCCAAATACTAAAAACAAAATCTACGGTATCAGCCACGGCTACGGTGTGTGTCTATGTGTACAAAAAAACATACGTCAGAACATATAAGAACAAGAAGACGAAGAAGAAGAAGAACTAGAGGCAGAAACCAGAGAAAGAAGGGAAGAGAATTGAGTAGAAAAAACTTGTTCACCACTGAATAACAAAATATGTACTTACACACACACACAGACACACAGACGTGGAGTTGAGTCTAAGAATCGGGATGGTACGTGCGTGTATCTCATAATGTCAAGTTATGTGCTCGGATCACATACATCAGAAGGAAGGAGAAAAACTTAATTTCTTTTATATATTTTTTCTTGGATCTTGTACTTTGTTGTACATGAAATTGTTGTAAGGAGAAAAAAACCTGAAGCAACTCACACGACACCCACTTGCACATTTCTCATCGGGCTCCCTGGCACCACGTCATGACACACAGGAAAAATTAAAGAGAAAGGAGAAAGGAGAGAGAGAGAGCGAGAGAGATCATGCCAGTACATACGGATTTTCTAGTTTCTAGTTGTAGTTTGAAGCTGATCCATATTATTGTTTTTTGTTTTCCTGTACTGATCTAGAAAAGTGATAAAAATGTGTATGTGAAAGTGTAGAAAAACTGGATATAAGAGTTCTTTTTGTACATGTACGGATATAAATCGGATGTTTGCAACTCCCAACGTCGCAAGGACAACTAACGACACAAAGTACGAGAGTGAGAAGAGAAGAGAGACAGAGAGAGAGAGGGTGAGAGAGAGCATACAGACAACGTTGATACTTCAATATATTATGTTCTACTGCTTCATTTTTTATTCAGTAGATTTTCATGTAGGAACAATCCAATAGACAGTCGACACAGTAGACAATAGACTTTCTCAAGAGACGTCAATGTCGATGGGAGAGAGAGAGAAGAGGAAAGAGGGAAAAAGAAATGGCTCAAGATTCTTATACATGGATAGTTTATATGTGTTGTACAGATAGTTCTGTCTTTGTACGATATATTCCCTATTTCCGTACAATCTACAGTTTTCTACATCCTACATTATAGAAATCTAACGTGATGGTGAAACAATAAAAATGGTGGTCGTTTCAACACTCGACACTCAAGTCTGCAAACTCGATAGGGAGAGAGAGAAAGAGAGAAAGAGAGAAATACAGTGTGAGAAGTAAAGTGAGACATATTCGATAATATTCGATGATATCAGGAGTCACCCATGAAAAATTCACGAGGAAAAAGTGAAGAGATGGAGAAAGAGAAAGAGAAAGAAAAGAGAAAGGAGCATCGAGAAACTGTCGACCTAATTGCACCTGATTTATTTCAAACACGTCATTTTCCTGTCCTCATCTTCCTCCTCGTCATTTCCCCTTTCTCCTATTTCGTTCGTGTTGTCGGGAAGAAAAAGAGAGAGAGAGAAAGGAAAAATTAACTTCGAAGGAATTTCTTGAGTGTTCACAAGAACAAGAACAAGAATCCAGTATTGAAAGTATACCTAGGAAATATATCAGTAGTGAGGTTGAATGTCGAGTTCTGTCGGGTGTTTCTTCAACGCTCTTATTAACGGTATACACTTATTTTCTCTTTCTTTATTTTATTTGCTTTTTTTTTATTCTTTTACGTGGTCCCCAAAAAACGCCGTTCGTTTCACTCGACAATCGACAATGAAAATCCTACTCTAATTGCTTCTGACGGACGGGAATTGGGCAAATTAGTTTAATGATACTCTTTATATTCTTTATACTCTACCACTAGTATTTCTCATTCCTCACTTCTCACAGTTCTCCCGTCCCTTCTCACTCTCACTCTCTCCCCTTCTCTTCTACAAGTTATTCTTGTCATTTCCGAGTCCAACCTCCAACTTTATCGATCCCTTCAAATCCACAATCAAAATCTACCACAAACCAAATCATGACTCGAAAAGGTATAACTACTAAAAATGTCTTACAAATTATCCATCACTGAAAGTGTCATTTGTCATTTCCCATGTTGAGACAAACATAAAAAAATAAACGGACAAAAAGACAAAAGAAATTCAAGTTGTTTTTTCCTTATAAAAAATTAACGGGTTGTTATTTTAAAGTTTTTTTGTGTTCGATTTTGACTGGATCTGACTCGAAAGAAATTGTGTGTTTTGAACATGTGTGTTATTATTTGAAATGAGTTGAAATGTGTTTGTCTGCCTACAGTCTACCAAAAGTTCCATGTGGTAAATTTCTTGAACTTTGTATTTCTGCCTTCTCTTTATATTTTACGATACGCAAGTTAAGTCGTGAGATTATGTAGTAGAATGGAATTGAAACAAATTGTAAAGCGTTGACATACCCCTCGTCCCAGTTTTCTACTGTATTCATAAGTATAAAGTTTTCTATTCTGAAATTACGTTGATGAAGGAAGTCTAATTTCTCTGTGGAAATAAGAAGAAATGCAATACATACTTGACATGTTTTCCCGTCTTCTGATTTGTTGAAAGTTTTCTATTGTTTAAACATGACTCTTTCTCCTTCTTTCTCAACTTTTGTAATGATTGTTTCATATATGTCTCTATTGACAATGCAGCTTTGCACTTTCAAACTCCGAATTCCATATTCCAAATAAATTCCTAAGTAATTGTGTTTGAACCCAAACAACAACACAAACCGCTTCATCTTTCTCTTAGTAAAAAACCCAAATAATTCATCAACGAAATAAACATTGAAACTGATACATTAGAATTACTTACAAATTGCTTGCTTGTTAGTACAAATAATTCAAGAAAACTCAAATGTGTGGTAAATTCTTTCACTCCCCCCCATTTGACGATTTGCAAAGAGCTGACGAAATTCTGGGTGTAAATGCGGAAAGTGGCTTTAACTTTAACTTCAACATTCAACACGGACAAAAAGTGTTAGTAATTCCTGCTGCTCTGACTTTGTGTGTAAATTGTGAGAGGAGTGTTTAAGCTCATTAAATCAACCTACCAAATCCACTTTTATATTGTCCTTTGCAAATGAAATGACCCACATGCACTTTTCTTCAACTGTTTTTTTTTGTAGAGCTCCGTCATCAATTTAGTAATTGGCGAAAAGAGTTTGTGATGTCCTGTCATAATCACAATCTCTTGTCAACAGTACGAAATTAGCAACTTTTTAAATGATCCATTAGCATGAGGAGACAGAGAATGAGAGAAAGTGAGAGAGAGAGAGAGTGTTGACAATGGGGTGTGAAAAGGATGTGGGGAAGGGATATTCAGAATGAGAGTGGGAATTTATATGAGGAGCACGTTCAAATGTTCAAATGTGGGCACATACCTCAAATCCCACTCAACTACTTTCTACTTACCATGCACACCATGCAAGATGAAGAATCAAGACGGAAACGAAGGGAAGTCTGTTGCAAATTTGTCATCGTCACAATCCACCATTTTCCAAATTAATACCCAGTCTCTCTCTCTCTCTTTCTGTATTTGTACTTGTGTCAATTTTGCCTTTCTAAGGCAATGACAATGCTAAGGCAATGACAATGAGCTGTCAAGGCTCTGTCTTAAATATCCGTAGTTGACAAACAAAGTCAACAAACCCCAGTTGAAAAATTACACCATTGCATAATCTGAACAGTCGCTTTTTGATATTTTTCTGACATTCATGTCTGTTTTATTTGCATTGATTTTGCGTTAACTCACAATCCTATATTTACTTTAAACAAGTGTTTAATGTTTAATGTTTAATACTAATTTGAAATAAATTCTTTGAATAAAATCCAATACAAAATTCCGAAGGTCCGACCCGATTCATTGATTTACAATAAGTTCAGTAATGAGTTTTAATTGTTTGAGTTGGCTCAAACTTCAAACTATTTCCCACAATATTTAGGTACATACATATACCTTTGTGGGACTTCTTTAAAAAAAATTAATTTGATCCATCATGTCAATTTATTTGAAAGTTTGGTAATGAAGTAATGACCATTCATTGGTTAGAGGGAAGAGGAGTGTCCGCGGGTGGGTTTTGGAAATTTTAAAATGAAGAATCTAATATTGTGGAAAGGAAAGTAAAATTTAGAATGTCCACACCACAGACACTGTCTATTTCTCCAATTAAATATTTAGTTTCGAAATTCGGGAAAGTGAGAAGGGAAAACGAGTGTACATTAGCAAATATCTACCTATTTCAATACACGCATGGATATGGTGAGAACATACGATAAATACATTTGTCCTTGTATGGGAAGGTACAGGTGACTGCTTCAGAAATGTGGATATACCAATAGAGAACTGAACGTTTTGTTTACGAAAGAGAGAGAGAGAGAGATAGAGAGAAACTAGCAATTAGTTGTTCATGTGGTTTTGCGGTATGTGAAGGAAGGAACTTCACAAGGAGAGAGAGAGAGAGAGGTGAACATTGAAAATAAAATGGATGAACGTTCATTGTGAATTGCAAACTGCAGACAAGTACAAATGTGGAGACAATACAAGTTTGTTCTATTTTCATGTGCTAATGACATTTTATTGATTTTAGTGTTCAAATGAATGATTTATATCTATACCTATGGCAGCATGCACATTCGTACGATATGTTGTACAAACTACAAGGAGACAGAAGGAGCAAGAGATTCATTGCTTTATTGGGATTCATCCAGCCTTCTCTACACAATTAACCACATGTATGTATCGTACGATATATGTACGGACGGCAGTTTTAGTTTTAGTTTTGCAAATTGCGGAAAGCGGATGGCAATTTGAAAAATTAGCAAAGTCAAGAACATGTATTGTATATAATCTGAATATAATGAAACCTGAGCAAAAGTACTCATTTCCACTGATTAGCCTTCTTTTACTCAGGGAAAACTCACTCACAATAGACTGTGCGGATGTCGATTTCGATTTCCACTTGGACTTCGATTTCCTTTACCTTTATGTGTTTTGGTCTTTAACTTCTGGTCTGAAGGAATTCCCGAATTCACAGTGGGCTCTATGTAAAACTGGCTCATTTTGGGATTAAAAAAGGGATTCTTGGGGTTCATCAAAATAACACGCATATGCACACCCACTCTATGAGAATCTTGCGTGCAACCTTCGACAACCATCCCAAACAAAACACCAAAAACTACAGAATCTCATGCTGCTCTCCAAGCTCATTCCTTAAATATCGAGAAACCCACAGAAATACTATGTATATAAATAAACTTGACATCCTTTCAGTTAGAAAGAGGTTGAATGAACAGTCCCCTGATTTTTTTTAATCTTTTATCAAGCACAGTGGGAGTTTTTTTGTTTAGAAGGAAGAGAGAAGGAGAAAGAGAAAGTCGAATGCCATTTCCCGGGGTGAAAGCTGTAGAGAAAGAGGGGGGGAAAGTGGATGGACGTAAATATGCGGACGTACGTGTGAACATGTTTGTTGACGTATAAATCAACGTCTGTTTATCGTTGCACTAATAATTTCCTTCCCTAACAAAATATGTACATACAGAAAATTCTACAACGCTACTCTGCCGACTGTGTCGACGTGGGGTGAAGGCTCAGTTGTTGAAAGATTTGGAATTTAGAATACGGTGCAGTTTGTATGTGCATCGTAAGGAAGGAGATTCGGGCGATGGAATGAAGAGATAAATATGTACGAGGGAGAGAGAGAGAGTTGTTGCATGGATGGCTGAACGGGCGGATGTGGGAGGAACGTCAATGATTGAAATAAAGCTTCTAATTACTTGCTCTCAACTACATATTACAAATGAACATTTATCGTCAGACTTGATCTACCCGTTTCAAATTCCAAGTGCACAAAAATCAATGCCAAACATAAGTCACCACACATTGAAACGAACGAAAACAAAAACGACAAACACGGGTATGAATTCCAAATGCGAATTATATTATATCTTATCAAAACAAACTATAAAAGCAGGACAGCTGGGAAAGAAAATCCCCTTTTACACAATTGAAAAATAACTTGATTAATTACACAATTGTTTTTTTAAATGATCTCTATCGATAATTGTAAGAACCCAAATAGTAAAAACCCCATAGTAGTATTGTCGGCAGTCGGTACAGGTAGGAAAGGCTAAACAGCGAGAGAGAGAGAGAGAGAGAGGGAGAAAATGAGAGTTGAAAGAATCAAAGTTGGATTTCCACCTCGTTTGCTTGTGTGTGTTCATGAAATGTAATGTAATGTAATTGACGGGAGGGAGAACGTGCGTCGAGTCCCAATAATTTCCCTGATTGGGTCTCAAAGACCGTTTAAAGACAATTTAGGATTTACAATTTCCGAATTCCCTTCGAACGTCAACTCCCTTTCTCTCTTTCTCCTTCTGGGACAAAAATACAGCGTCAAATTATACACAATGACTGGAAAAATACTCATGGAAATCTAGCATATAGAAAAATAAGGGAAATCTGCGTAGTACAGAGTGAAGTTTCTGCGTTGCCATTGCGAGAGAGCAAAGACCTGTGTAAACTGTAAACACAGTGCTGGCGACTCATCCTCAGGCTAGAAGAAATCCATGTGACGGTATAAGTACATATAATTGAAAATGGTGTAATAATAAAAAGTACTTTGTGAGTTCCCCCGATTCTCTGCTACCATACACAGAGAGAAAGACAGAGAGAGAGAGAGAGAGATAGAGAGAGAGAGAAGAGACAGAAATGTGGAGCTCCGTCTTATAGAATGGTTCGTAAATTGATGAGAGAAACCAATTAACATATTTTAGTTTTAGTGATTGCGTAAAGTTCCTTGGAAATAAAGTGATTGTATTCATAGGCTTCATTGGAGATTTGGAAGGAAAGGGAATTCGGGAAAGATGCACAAGTTACTCCATTCCGCAATGTACATACATAGCAAGAGACAATGAAACTGTAGTTGTCTCTCTCTCGCTCTCTCTCTCTCTGCATTCTCCACTGCCAACTCCAGCTGATAAAATAATATTATTCAGTGAGCATTACATAAAGCTCTCCAGACTCGTCGTTGGTAGGAAAAGGAATGGAAGAATGAGCTGGAACAAAATACTGAAGCTGAAAAGGAAATTTTAACGAAAGGAAAAGGATAAAAGGAACAACTTGTGCTTAGTACGAGTATAAATATCTGTAGAAAGTAGACCACGAGTTAGACTATGTCAAATAATTCGGAATATCTGTGCTTGGAGCGTAAACGTAGCACAAAAGGTATTGAGATTGGAAGATGGAAGCAACGCTTAAAAAAATGTTAGAAAGGACATTGCGTGAGGGGAAAAAAAATCTGTGGAAGAAATAGAGCAAGAAAGATTTTATTCATGTAGGCCTTCAAGCACACGAATTCAAAGAATTAAAAAAATATATAGGAGAGAAAGTGAAGGGGAGGAATAAGAATTGGAATCAAAATCAAATCAGGTCAGTTCTACTTCCTTTGGTCTTGATAATCCAATAGGAATTTTCCAATCGGAATAAGAATTGGAACGTGAAGGCCAAATCGTCGTATATGGGAAAGAAAAGCCAAAGAAAAAAGCGAGACGAGACGAAAACCAAGACGAAAAGAAATGTGAGAGGGAGACTAAAATACAAATAGGACAGCTCAAGACTTTGACTATGGTTGAAACTTGAGAGAGAGAAAGAGAGAGAGAGAGACTCGAAAGTAGAAAGTAGTTTGGAAGCGTAACCGTCTATTGAGAACTCTTTATTTGATTCCAAAGACTTTTATAACCTACATCTTTTGCACGTCTTCATTATTCCTCAACTCTTCTCAACTCTCTAACTCTAACTTTATAACTTGGACTCTTTTGAATTCCCACTTTTGAATCTTTCCAATTCCAATGGTCTTTCTCTCTCTCATGGAAAAACTTTAATTTCTATGGTATCCAGTTAAACTCTGTGTGTGTAGTCTGTATGAATATCATCAGACTGAATCTGCCATAGGAATCTACATAATGGAATCCAAAAAACCCGTCAAATATCAATTGGTACAGCTTAATTGAATGTGGTCTGTCGTACGATACGATATTTGACCTTTTGTCCAAAATTTTCTTATACAGATACTTTCACCGTTTCACCGTGAATTTCATTTCCAGTCACATCATGACTTTCACCCTTTTACAGTTTCCATATGTACATTTTCTTTATCATTGTATTTTTTTGGCTTCAAATCCCATCTCTACACACTTTCTCTATGTATATATTTAGCTTCACTTTCATTTTCAGGATTTGACTGGATTTTAACTGGAATCCTCTCACTGTTTCTGATACTAACAAACTCTTTCCATTGCTCCAGCCTAAATTGATGCCAATTTTGTTCTGATTTTTGCAGTGTAAAATGAACGATATATAAAATCCTGATGATCCCGGTATTTGCCTTCTATGTACTATAAAATTCAGAGAAAGAGAGTTGTGAAGGTGTCTTCTTGGAAATTGAAAAATATCCACCAAATTTTGACTTCCAGATTGCGAATATTTCCCCTTAAGAGACGTTTGTATTTGATGTTTACAGTATTTTGATGATGGTGCGTAGGCACTTTTGATGTTGGAGAGTTTTGCACACTCGAGTAAATATTGTGAAAGTTTAAAATCAAAAGAGGAAAAGATGAGGAGGGGAGAACGTGAGAAGAAGTAAAAGGGGGAAATATGGGGAGTTTATGCAGTTGTTGATGAGGAAATTCTGTGTAGTAATGGATCTAATTAATTTGGTACTAATTAAAGAAAACTGTACCACCAAAACCCACGTATATACCATCCACAAACGTAATATTGAGTGTATGATGAAGATCCATAACATAGTTTAACGGATGATGGTGGGTGTGTGTGTATTTTGTACGAGAATTTCAACTCAATGCAATTATTTTAGTGGGTAGAAAGAGAGAGAGAGAGAAAGAGAGAGAGAGAGAACTTGATGAATTTCTAGGAGTGCACAAGTGTCTGCTAACGAGTCATTTGAAGGAGGCACTAAATTCTATATGGTTTTCTTACATTTCCGAGTCTACCCACAATCCAGCATAAATCAAGTACCTGTATGTGTTTGTGTGTACGAGGTTATTTAAGAGAGAGAGAGAGAGAGAGAGAGAGAGAGGGAGAGAGAGAGAGAGAGAGAGAGAGAGAGATGAGATGAGCGAAAGAGTAGCTTGTAAACTTTCACTTCTTCCGAAGCACACAACTCTATACGCCGTGAAGGTAAAGAGAGAAATGAGAGATGAGAGAAGGTGAAGGTAACGAACCCTTGATATATGAAATCTACCTCACGAGCGCACAAGCACAGACTCACAACTCACAATGACTGCGGGTAAAATGGGATGGGGGATGGTGAGTTTGGAGTGACAACTTGAGGTTTCCCATATTCCTTCCTTATTGCTGGCAATATTAAATTAAAATAGAACAAAGAATTTATTCTCGTGTCTATATGTACATATCCGACTCCACTCCTCATCCTCAACTCTCATAGCCAGAGCATCGACAAATCTAGAATTTGCAACTTCTTTCCATTATCAGCTGTATTTTATACACACATACATACATAAATACATACACGTCGTTCGAGTTATAATAAAGAAGTACACACGAGACAACATACGTCCATAACAAATAAATTATTATTTGCAAGATTGCATGAAAGGAAAACCTAAATTGCTAAATTGTATTTAGCAATTACTCCAATTCGAATTCGAATTCGAATCCGAATTGTGTTTGAGTAATTTGATATACATTTATTTGGAATTGGCATGTCATGTCAATTATGTTTTAATATCAAACTGCTCAACTGTATTTATTAAATCATTGTCAATTCGCCCTTTTTATCACCGATTTTCCAGTCATTTGTAACCTGCAGTTTGTATCCCGGTGATATTTCAATTTAAAAAAAAAAACAAAAATAGTTGCACAATATGTTTTCTTTTCTTTCCCTCGGTTTTGTACGAGAATTTCAGTGCAACTTTCGTATTTTGATCTTTCATTTGATACAAAAATCAAAATGAGGAAGCTTTCATTATAAACAACAAGCATTAAAAAGGCTTCCTATTTCTATTTTGGACTGTTGTTTACACACGAAATGACTTTTGCACCGTCTGCTTCTAATCGGATCATGTTCTCTCTCTCTCGCTCTCTCTCGTTCTCATCTTGTTCAAATTTTTGGTGCAATGAAATAACAACACAACATGGAATGAAATGAAATGCAATGCCATGTCATTGAATGTAAAGTGAAAATCCTATTGGGACTAGTACATAATTAAATTGACTATTTTCAAAGGGTTTTGTGCTTTCGACGAACACTGAAAGGAGTAAAAGTCGACACATTGAGAGGAAAAATTGAATTTTAAAAATTGCCATCTGCATACAAGTAAAACTTGTGGTTTGGATTTCGGATTTGGGTTTCAAATTTTGGCTCGAGCTTGAGAATACTGATGATACACCATGGGAATGGGAATGGGAAAATTGTAGTGGAAGTGACTTGAGGATTTTAACATTGGAGAATGGTGCTGCCGCTCGTGTCGCCGTATTGGTTTTTCCTTTTGCTCCATTCAGAATTTGCGTTTGGTAGTTGAGTTTGGTAGGAAAATGGCCATAAGATTTTCTCTTGTAATTCATGGAACTGGAGAAATTTGAGTAAGATTATACATACAAAATACGAACGCCATTCCATGCACACAATCTTTATATCGTACATATCTTGTATATGGAAACGCAAAAGCTTTTCCCCTCCAGTCTATTTGACTTTTATGTAAATGAGAGAGTGAGAGAGAAAGTGAAAGTGAGAGAACGAGAAAGAGATATATATATATATTTGGACGGAAATCGATTTTAGGCGACAGCTTTGGTGATAATATTATCTTATGGCAATTCTCCTGACGGAATTTAATAAACTGATTAGAGACTCCTCGCTCCTGCAGATTACGTTCGCTCCTTCCCCACAAATCCATCGACAATTGTCGACTGTATATAGACTCTGCACTTTCTAGTTAATTCTCCATTTTCTATCGTATACAAATAGATATACATAAATAAATATAAATGGTCATTGGAATTGGAACCACTTCGGAGTGTAAAATATCCTTTTTAATTCTTGTCCCCAAAATAAATTGCTGTCGGATGTTGTCATACTTTCATTACCAATCTAAATATAGGTATCTTACCAACGTCACTAGCCATTTCGTAAATACTATCGTATCTGTAGAGGTTTTAGAACTAGTTGTATTTAGCCATAACGTAGAAACAGAAATAGACATAGAGGAAGAATAAAAAAATGGAGGAGTTTTGTGTCGAAGAGAAAGGACAAGATGAAAATGAGAGGAGACAGAGAAGGTTCAAGTAATGAGGATTTAAATAAATGCTAGTAGCGGAGTGGGAAAAGGGTTAGGCGAAGAGTGGATGCTTTCAATGACAATGACAGGAGAGACACTCACACCCACACTCCCACTCACACGCCATAGCTGTCGCTATGTATGTAGAAGAATCCCACATCTGAAAGCCCTGAAAACGCTGAAAACTGAAAACGGAAAACTGTGTCCCGAAAATTCCAACTCCCAAAACGCATGACCCAGAAAACTCATAGGCAGTGACAATGGGCCCGAGTGTATATGAATAAAGACTCTCCACTTATCATGATTGTAGTGTCTGTCAAGTCGAGAACGTGCAGTACACCATAATGAATGCCTGACTCCTCCAATCTACAAATCCAGCTCTCCTTCTTCGATCGTATACATACTTCCACCACCCATACATACATACAGAGAGAAGGAATGTCATACATGCACTTTCTCATCTTCATCTATTGCTATGAATCCTCATGGCTAAACACATCTATATCTATATCTCTATAGAAGCTGGATCTGGATCTGGATCTGGAAATGCTGGAGAGCTAAGAAGAAGAAGTTGAAGAAGAATTGGGACTGCTGTGATCACAAAGAAAAAGATTTTACCTTGGATTGGATTGAAGGAAAGAAAATTTCCCTCTTTCATTTGTCATGTTGGATTTTCGAATTTAAATGTGAACCATGTGGATGTGGATGTGGAATTGTGGAATTGTGGATGTGGAAAGGAAAGCGTGTTTGGAATCGTTTAAAAACTACAAGACTCTTGTGAATTGCATATCATTGTTGCTATTGCTATCGCCATCACCATCACCATTGCCATCGTCATCGTGTAAATATCCTCACGTTCTTCCCATATAGCCAATATGAATTTCCCATTGACTGCATATATGCATTGGCATTGGCATTAGAACACGGGGGTTGGTTCAAATTGCAAATTTCTAATCCACTGCAAACTATCTAAATCCGCATCTGCAACAACATCAACACGGAGAAATTGTATAGGTACTCTTGAACTGCTTGAATGCACCCACTCACGATTTTATTGTACGCATTCCTCTAATGTCTATACAGATACTGCACATGGTCCAGCCACTCTCTGAGAACCGACTGTTACCGTAATATCCGTAATGCTATTACCTATTGCTATGGAGTAGCAAGTATTCAATGTGTAATGAAAACCTACTAAAATTCCAACGCCACGCAACACGAGGCAATCGGAATCGGAATTGAATAGAAATTACGATAACGGCCAGTTTACTACTCAAGTTTTATTATTCACAAAACGAAACCTCGCATACCTTCAAAAACCCGCCGAATGGATATGAATGTGCGTACACTATTTACATTTTCAATGGGATCTGAATGCGGAATACTACACAAAAGGTTTTTTTTTGTTGGAATGTGAACGGCTGATGTGGATTTGAATATGGAAAATGCGACACTTTCCACACGTTTCTCTGAATGTATTTGAAGAGAATAAAGATAAATACCGGGAAGAGAGTAAGCAGTAAAGAAAAGAGAGTAAGGACGGAGGAAGGAGAGACTGGCCTTGGAAAGTAATAAGATTGGCCATGTAGATATAATGGGGACAGCATGTTACCCCCACCAATGTTTTTATTTATCACACTACACGCGTATAAATATGCTCACTAGTCACTTGTACTCTGAATTCGTCCGTAAAGATAAGATTTGTGTGTATGTGAAGAGAGAGAGAGAGGGAAAAGCGACTTGCTGTCTATGCGAGTGTGTGAGTGGAGAGAGAGAGAGAGAGAAAGTAGTAAAAGAGAAAGTATAGAAAGTGGAGAGAAGACCCAGTGACATAACGACCTCATAATTCCCAGCTTTCTAATATGCTACAATTCATATAAGACTTGCTCATTTCAAGCCCCTTTTCAAATCTTTATGAGCTATCAAACGCTTCCTTGGTTGTCCTCATAATTACGCTTTCAATTTCACCCTGCCTTCATATGACCTTCTTCTCTCTCCTCTTCTTCTTCTTCCCATACCCAAAAGTACACATATTCCTCGTCGTCTACATCTTCTCCTTTTTTCTCTTCATCTTCTTGCTCAAGTCCTTCTCTCTCTCTCTCTCATGTCCAACATACAAAACATTTATGTTCCAATTTGTACAATTTACAACTCTAATTCATTTTACTCATGTCAACTGATTACAGGATTACCAACATTTCACTTTTCTTTATCGCAAACCATGAACATGAACATAAAAATCAAACTCCAGCTCAAAATCAAAAAAAAACCTACATACAATCCTATATGATTCTGTGATTCTGTAAAACTCAAACTACCACTTCAAAATGTCTTAACTATTTATTTTCCTTCTTTCCTCTTTCTCAACCGCAAAATCTAACTTGAATGTAACTCAAGTTTTTTTCATGTTTTTATGAAGGAAAATGAAAATACACAGATTTAAAAGTACATTTTCAATTTTTAAAACTTAAACATAAAGAACGTCCTCGCATCATTTTTTCCAGACCCCTCATAAAATGAATTTTGTCCTGGTTTCCTTGTAACAAAAAAAAGTACATGAGGAATTACGACGATTACGATTGGAGTATTTAATAAAAAAAAAAAAAATATTATACGGGTATTAAAACTGTAGTCTGTAGTAAAATTATTTGAGAGAGGGATTTTCCCTTTTGAGCTCATGGATAACGAGAGAAAACGAGAAAGAAAGAGTATAAGAGAGAGAGAGAGAAATCTATGGAGATGGTCGAGTAAAAATGTTGTAACTGTAGAGTGGAGAACGTTTGAGGCCAAACTATGAAATACTGTCATGATTTATTGGAATTCTATCTAGAAATTTTATTCGTTTCCATTAATATAGGGACAAATATCTGTGTGTGTGTGTGTGTGTGTGTACTGTGGATATGGATATGAGTGGTGCATGACTTTAGGGAAAGGTCTTAGTGGGTAAGCATATGGGAGTTATGTAACACAGACATGGACAAAAAAAAACTGGGAGAGAAAGTAAAAGAGACACAGGAATGGATGGCTGAGCAGAGTCTTGCCGGAACGAATAATGTCCATCCAAGCAATCCAACTAATAGACAACTTTTTCTGCCAAGTGCTTACACGCAACTTGGTCGCACACACACACACACACACACTCACTCTCTTTCTCTCCCGCTCACAGCTCTTAGAGTTACCCAATTCGATTCTAGTTTCCCAGTTTTCTGGTTATGCTTCTAGATTTCCAAACCCATTTGCTTAAAACTCAGAGTCTGATCCTGAGTTTGAGTGTGAGTGTGAAGAGAGAGAGTTGGAATGGAAAGTTCGAATGAATTCAAATCTGTGCAGCTTGGATATTGAGGGCGTATCATTTTTTTCCATCTCCCCCTATCTCTCTCTCTCTCTCGTCTCTTTCCCTTAAACCAACACTCGATAAACTCAAACTCATCATAGAACATGGATTTCATCTTTGCAAAAATAATATTTTCCCCTCTCTCTCTCTTTCTCTCCACTTTCACTCCTCTCTTGCCCTCGTTCATCCTCCCAAAGTCCAAGTTGTGAGTTCCAACTTGCCAAATACCAATGTAAACCAACTAACCTATATTTGTTTTTACTTGGCCATAATTGGAATCCTCCTTATAATTACAAATATATCACGTACATACGATAGACTATCATTTCATCACTGACACGAGGGTTTCCTCTTTCCCTACCAAACTTTCTATTGTGGAATTCCGAATCCAATTCAAAGAACAAACACACACAAAGTGTGGGGAAAGAGAAGAAAAAACATTTCCGCTCAACTTCAACTTTCAGCTAGAAGAGAGGTATGAAGGTATGTATGAAAACGGAAGGTGGTTCTTTCTCCTTTTTTTTATCTCGTCCTTTTTTTTCTATTTTTTCGTCACGATCGCAAGTTTCAGCTTCTCTTTGGCCTTTCCTACATTAACGAAAGTTAAAAACGGCAATATGTTCCATTTCAGTAGCTCAATCAAAAACCCATATGATTTACTACAAGACATGAAGGAATTATTGTTTTCGTCTTTTACGGAGGATAATCAACCTGGAGGTCTGCCTGCACCTTTGATCAGATTTCGAGTCGGACTGAGAAACAGCCATTTGAATTTTTTTGTTTTTGAATTCGTGAATCTGTTTGAAATGGAAATGGGGAAAAGTTATAGAATCTATAGAAATGTCTCCAAGCGTTACATCTGGCTGGCCATTCTTTCCTTTGATTTGTTCCCTCCTTTGGTTTTGGTTGCCTCATTTCGTTGTTTTCTGGACCAAATGTTACTGTTTTCCAGTTTTGATTCTTCACCATTTCGTAACTAGTGACTATTCTGTTCTCTGTTCAATAAAGGAGTTGAATTCACCAAAGTAAGAACTTTGGTGAATTTCCTTGTTCGAGTCGGATTGCACTGCAGGAGGATTTTTGTTTGTATACATGTGAATTTATGTGTGTATATATATATATATATAGAGACGAGTAGACGTTGTACAATTTCTATTCATTTTATTGGTGGATAGCCGAGTGACATGTGGAGACGATAAGTAGAAAAGCTGGCTGTCTCATAAGGAAAACAAACCGCATATGCTAACCGTATATACGATAGCTCTCGCATATATGATATGAAGTGAACTGGACTGGTCTGGAGTGAAGTGGCATATGGTTGTTCTTCCATTTCATTCTCCTTCGTTTTCTTCCTCTCCTTCTTGTTCTTGTTCTTCGTCTCAATGTCTCTCCATCTTCATTCTTGTCCCTTGAAGAGTCGAAAGGGAAGTAGGAAAAAGAGGGGAAAGGAGTAAAACACTCTATATATAAATATATAAGTATATGGTACGTACCTATGTATGGAGGTACAGGCTGGTCCTGGTGACTCTCGTGCTGCTGCTGCTGCTGCTGTTGGTCCTCCCTCTCGCTTTCACTTTGGGTCGACTTGGTGGGGAATTTAACTTGAATGGACTTTGATAGCGACATGTACGTTACGGAGTCATGTGGACTTCCTGAATAAAATAAACATTTTGTGTAGATGAATAAGTTTTCCTGACACGAGAGAAACGAGAGGGAAAAAAATCTGTCGAATACATATATTCTTTCTCTCACAGAAAAAAAAGGAAACGAGCAGAAAAACTTGGTTTGTACACATTCATTTTGTATACATTGACATTCCTCTTCTCTTATTCTATTATATTTGAAATCACACATACAAAGGGAAAGAGTCATTCTGTCCACTATGTCGACTATCATACTATTTGTATGTACTTGTATTCAAAATTCAACTACGACTAACTCTAGTCTCACTTTCTCTCTCTCTCTCTATTTGACTTTCTCGTTGGACAAGGATGTTGATGGTAATTCCAGATGTATTGTACAGTTTAAATTTTTCCAGAATCTGTGTATGAAACGAGAGAGAGAGAGCGAAGGAGGAAGGAACAATCGGCATGTATTTAAATGGAGAAATCTGTGGGGAGTTGACCAGAGCGGAAAGAGAATTGGAAGTCAGGAAGGCCATTTGGTTGAGAACGTGACTGCAGTAACTGTGGCTGCAGTTGTCATAATGTACAAGACGTGCCCAAGTCCATGTTCCTCGTCTTGAGGAAGCAAACTCTACTGGAATCTACACATACAAACAGAGAGAGAGAGCGAGAGAGAGCGAGACGCAAGGCACCAGTCTACTACATACCCATACACATACACACACACACTTTTCCCAACTGTCTACCACTCGCCATTCGCCATTTGCCATTCCATAGCACCATGGACTTTACATACGTCACTTGATGGCATTGGAAATGCCAAGTCCCTGTCTCTTGTCTCCTTTGGGGTATTTCTCTCTCTCTCTCTTCCTCTTTTTCTTCCTTTCTTCAGTCATGTTTACCATCCATTCATAGTGAATTCTCTCTCTCTCTTTCTCCTTTTCTCTTTTTCAAACAGACATAAACTCTTTATCTGACGCTTTATTGTGCTTTCCCCCCATTGAAACGATGATCGAAGCGAGTATCTGGGCTACTTTTCTCTACACACCAAGAATTCTAATCCTATCCTTCCCAGTTTTTTTTATTTTTTTGTTATGGCCATAATGTTATTGTATTGATATGAAACGAACTTTGAGAATTAGAGTCCTGTCCTGTCCTGTATACCGGATATAGCTTAAGTAACTATATGATCTGGTAACGGCCTCATTCTTCCCTTATTTTATTTACCATAAAATTATTATTATTATTATTATCATGACACAAATTTCCTTATTATTTCTCTCACGACGTGTCTCGACATTTTGAATTTTGAAGTGAGATGGGTTAAGTCTTCACAAGAATTAAAAAAGGGAGGATTCAAACCTATTTGCCACTATTGCAATGTCAATGATAATGATAATAATAATTATTATTATGGAAGTGGTGGTGGGGGAAAAGTGAAAATCAAGGGAAGGATTCCACAAATGAAGATAGAACATGAGAAATATTATTCGAGTTAAATATAATAAACACTAAAATGACGGCGTGTACAGAGATCTGTGTGTCCGTGTCTGTAGTTGTTTGAGTTTTGAGAGTTGAAAATATATAAAACCCTGAACGGTGCATTACATTTATGGACATGCTCGGTAATGGAATGATTACGATTATTTTGAAAATGGAAAATGGAAAAGCCCGTTGTTCCGACGACATTCTCAACAATTCTCATTCATTGTGTGCATTAGACAGCAGTAGTAGTCACTCGGACTGAACCTAAGGCAACGTACAGTACTTTGGTTGAGAGAGTGTAATTACGTATAGAGTCTAGAGACACTCATGGAGAGAGAGAGAGAGAGAAGCCATGACAATGGAAGAGCCTCAACTAAAGAAATTCAAAGTAAAGTGCAATCACAAAAGGAATTTAATGTTTCAATGACATTGAAGTACTTTTGAGCTCGGCCAACTTTCACCACAGCCACTTAATGTTTTCAACAACAAGTTTTGGATTTTGAATGCCTCATTGACCCAAATAGTTATGTTCATTCCCCCCCACAAAAAAAACACTTTCCCCCACATTTTTCCTTTGTTTGTACCGTGCATAAGTGAACGTTAAAGAGAGAGAGAGAGAGAGAAAGAAAGAAAAGAAAGAGAGAAAAAACTGTGTGGATGTGTGGTGAATTCATTTCTGTGATGGCCAACACTAATAGTAAACTTAATGACCATTTCTCTCTCTCTTTCCTTCAGTCAGTCAGTCTGGATCCATCAAAATTTATTTAGTTTAGGTGAATTTCACCATTTCATTTCCTGCTCTATCTATGTTTTTTTCCTTTCCCTCTTTAATTGGTAAAACCAAATTCAAGGAGAGAAAACTCCTCAACAACTGGACAAGTTGTATACAAATTAAAATTCCCAATCTCAATAGAATCAAAGAGGGATCAACAAATAGAATAGAATAGGGAATGAACGGATGAAGGAATTACATACGAGTTGGATCAGATTTCCCACTTACAACATCAGCACACTACACCTACACACTACAAACAAGTGTTCAGTGTAAATGAGGGAGTAACATGAACCCCACTGAAATTGATCACGAACGCATATGTATGTATTGCTATTGTGTTTGTGTGTGTGTGTGTTTGAAAGAGAGAGAGAGAGAAATCTGCTTCCTTTCCTTGTATTTAATTTTGAGTAACAAACAACGGATGAACACCAACAACCAGCTTAACACCAATGTGAGCTCAAAAGCTTTCTCCTTTACAAAAAAACTAAAAAAAACAAGATTCCGGGAGAAAAGTTAAAGTGGAACTTCCTGTAGCAATCCGTCAATGCCAACGTTGAAAAACTTGATAGAGCGTGGCCATCAATATAAACAGTCTACAGTCCATACAGTCTATCATGTGAAATCCTATATGTATGCGTGTGTGTGTGTGTGTGTGTGCAAACATGAGCTTTCTCCAGGGTATTTCCATACGTTCTTAGAGAATTGAGAGAATTTGAGAGTGCAGCTCAACTACAAATACAATCCCCTTCATAACTAAATACAAATACAAAGGACAGAGTGAGGACTCTACAAAGTTAAAACCGAAACGACGACGTCGGCGACGACCAAATTTTGAGAAAAGCCAAACGAGAGAGAAGGAGAAATGGAGGAAAATGTGAGATAGTTTAAGAAAGCAAAAGGAATACGAGAACGAGAACGGGAGGGATGACGAAGAAAAAAAGGACAAATAGTAGAGAAAAGTTAAGAAAAACTTCAAGTGTAAAGTTGAAGTTGGAATGATCGGAAGGAAACGAAGGAGAAAGAACCTTTTTCTTGGTTCATCAGCCACTTAAAAGTAAAGGAATACAAAAGAGAAGCGAGAGAGAGAGAGAGAGAAAAGAAAGATTTGACATAGGTACTTTTGTACTTCTCCAGTCTTAAGTTAAGTACGTCTGAGTAGGACTAGATTTTTTGTCGTGTCTATACACTGTACAATGGGGGCATTTGGGGGGAGTCAGTGGTAAAGAAAACCACGTTAATACGGTTGAGTTCTTTCTCCCCGTCCTACTACTTCCATATCATTGTCGATTGTCGACTCTCCATCTCTCAATGTTCATGACAATGGACGGAAACTGTACAGATACAAGATACGACAATCTTCTTCATTTCCCACTTTCTCTTACACATATAGATTTTTTTTAGTTCCACTTTCTCCGTTTTACTTTCCCTTTTCCCACCTTTGCCTTTACAATTTACAATCGAATCATGGAGTCCCCCCTTCTCTCTCTCTCTCTCCCCTCTTTTTATTGATGCACTCCATATTTGTCCAGGTGTGTAGTTCTGCACAACTTTTTTTTTTATTAGAAACTCTACTTTTTTATTCGTAGTTTAAGTTCGAGTGAAAAAAATACAGGGTTTTGAATTGAACATCAGGAGATGAAAATGAAAAATGTTACCATTGCTTCAAGTTTATTATGGTTATTATAAATGATGGTTGATGCGTTTAGCCATGTGTGTACAAACATGGAATGGAAATGAGTTTAGCAATGTTTGAGATTGAGAAAGAGAGAGAGTGAGAGTGAGAGTGAGAGAGTGTGTGTTTGTGTGTGGTCGGTGGGAAAGGATTCTGATTAGAATGCATGGAGAATCCTCAAGGTGGAACATGAACATGTAAGTAAGTGAATGGTGAAAAGGAGTCGGAGAAGGAAAGATAGTACATAGTAGAAAAAAGGGAGTGAAAAAAAGCAAACACCATTTGAGAATCCTGTTCAGAATTTTGATTGGGAGTTTTTCCCACGTGAAACTTTACTTTATGAGGATTTCTCTACCCACGTCCATTGATATTCGACGTTGAATTTCTTCCCAAAAGAAAGGGAAGGAAACTCAACTAGCGCTTCTATCTCGGTGTGTACTGTATTTGTTCTCGTTGTATCTGTATTGTACAGTATTTTATTACACAAAGAGAGAGAGAGAGAGAGAGAGTTTCATATTTGTGCGTGGAGAGTCAGTTGAGTTGTTCTAAGTAGTCCCGTTATTGGTCGATATGAGCGGAAAGAGTCATGGATTTGAATGCAATATCCACGACACCACCCAAGAACCGAATAAGAAGGAACGAAAGAGAAAAAATTCAAAAAGTCTCTCTTCTTTCGCAACTTGAACTTTTACTTCAAGTTGAACGACCCAAACTCTACACAACTACACAACCACTTACACTCTTTCTTATCCATTTCCACCATCCCCCTCTTTTTGTCTTTGGGAATTCAAAGATATTCTGATTCAAATTTTAAATTTGAATTCCTTGATTTCCGTTTCGAGAAATCTTCAGACATTCTACCGATGAAATTACTTTATTTCCTTCTTT
Organism: Gisinianus flammeolus; assembly: GCA_034699125.1. NCBI lineage: Eukaryota > Metazoa > Arthropoda > Collembola > Symphypleona > Katiannidae > Gisinianus > Gisinianus flammeolus. Next base: position 73,453 of record JAIUND010000186.1, on the reverse strand, counting down.
TTTTTGGAATTCTACAAAATATCAGTACAAGAACCTTGAGCACAAGGTTCAAACACTACCTAAAATATGTACATGTCTTGAGTTTTTTAAAGGTGCCCTTGAGCAACAGGATTTTTACTGTCCATTGGCAAGAGGAAAGGAATCAAGTTTAAGCTTATTTGTGTTAATAATATTAACTCGATACACGCAGATAATTAAGTCTCTGGGAAAAGGAAGAATGGAAAAGCTGTTATGGGAGCCGACTCGGACTTTGGTTTCCAAATCCCAACCAAAGTACAAGTCCAACCCAAAATCCCTAAGTCCGTATAAAACACACGCACACACACACACAAACATGGATTAAACTTGGCCAAAGTAAAGTCAAAAAACCACAAATTGGAGAGTAAAAAAAGTTGGTTGTTAGTTTTCCAGCCAGCTTCATCGCGCAACAACATGACTTGTTGTTTGTTCTTTGTAAAACCGTATTCAAGGGAATACTAAAACTAAAACCAAAACTCGAAAACCGAAAACCAAAAACCGTGAGAGAATCGTCTTCAGTCTTCATCTTCATTCTACTGTAATTGCGTCCGGCCAAACTTTTGTGTAAGAATTTCAAAACTTTTCAACATAAACTTCAAAGTCTACTGCAAGTTGAAATTACACCGTAGAATAAGCTTAAATATATCTATCGGTACAACAACCACAATCATTCCCTCACTATTGCCGAGTCACCCAGATGAATATCCGGTTAACTGGATTTTACACTTATAAACCAAAATCCTATAGTACACAAGGAATAAAAAAAAGTGCTCAGAAAACACGCAGCAGGCTTTCCAACTGGGAAAAAAACCTGTACTAATATCTGTATTGAGAAATTTCTAATAAGGCACGTGATAACGGCGACAGCTACAATGTGATTTCATCTTGAGATATCTTAGTTGACGTTCATAATTTTTAAGATGTAAAACATGAACAGAGAAACGGATGTCCATGGACTTCCTCTTTCCCATGTGGTGCTCACGAATGACTGAATGGAGCGCATGTTTTCATTTTCCTTTTTAACCCGTTTATCCGTTTATGAAGCTTATGACGGTCTCATCTCCTCATCTTATTTTTGATCGTCCTCCTACATACTCCCATCATCTCTCCTCTCTCGCTTTCTCTTTCTCTTCCTCTCTCGGATTTCCCCGTTCTTTTTGAATGTGTATGGAGTAGGATGAGCCACCAAGGAATTTTTATTTCTTGCCACCTCTCAAGAGAATCCTTGAGAGTTTCCATCCTCCTCCTCCTCCTTCCTCTCTTTCTTCATGTTCATGCTCATGTTAAGCTCAGGCACACAGCAGTTCCGCTGGCTCAAGTTAAACTTTAAAGTCCTCATGATGCATATGACATTGGTAGTGCTCTCAAGTATATATATCGTATGTGTATAGTGGGAACAAGGACAATCAGGGGGAAGAATCTCTGGGGAGCGAGAGAGGATTTTGTAACCCATAAAATAATTTCTGGCCTTTCTCGTGAATAGAATATTAATTTGGACACCTAACCCTCTCCTTCTTACAATTCTTACTCTCTCTCTCTCTGTGTCTCTGTGTCTCTCTGTCTTTCCATGGTGAATATGGAATATGGAAGGATTTTTGTTGTTACATATACCCGCATGTATGTATGTGTGTGTGGGCTGTTCTTGTCTTTGCCATTTTCGTTTGTCCTTGGTGGTCTCTCTGACCTGCCGCAAATATGATAAAGTATGAGCGTTGAAGTCAAGAGAGAGAAAGCCACACATCTACACACGCTGTATATTTAAAGTGAATTATGGACCATGAAGCCATCACATCACCAGTTCACACAGTGCAATGGATTAAATCCGACTACATATTTCTCGGGGAAAGTAGACAATATTTGGAGAGAGCGAGAGGGAGATAAGGCATGTGGGAAAGAAAGCGAAAGAAAATAGTATACGGGATATACATAGATGTGAAGGCTCTCCGAGTTTTGTTCAAGCGAGTCAGACAAGTCCAAAACCATTCTTCATTTTCATGTGGACATTTTCCATTTGATATTCGCTTGCAGGTCAAACCAAGCGTTTTAGTTCTCCAGTAGTTTTGCTACAAGAGTCTGAGTGAAAAGGAGAGAAAAGAATGTACACTTTACAAGGAAATGGGTACAGTTTTGGATATTCCATTTCCACACAACTTTCCCTCATTATTTTTTTCTCTCTCTGAGGATGGCGATAGAGATGAAGATGGAGAAAAGGGAAAGTTTGTGTATTTTCTAACATGTCAGGGAAATAGCAACGAATTTTTATACTTTCTTCTTTTCTCTACGAGAGGAATCATTCAAACTGGAAAATGCAGAGGCAGAGGAAGAAGAAGAAGAAGAATACGAAGAATTGGAATACGGAGAAAGTTTTCGAGTAAAGACATCAAGTTGACACTATTTTAGTTCTACAATCTACCTGTACGCTGTCCTATAACTTTCAGTTTAATTACTTTATTGAATTTCAACATCCACTTCCCAACTCCTACACACTCGACGTGTACTCCAAGTCCAAACCCAACGACGAAAAACTCTTTAAATTTTCCGCGAATATTCTCATTCTGATCGTGAGTAAAACTTTCACGTTCTCATGCGGAGGAATGTGTGTGCGTGCGTATATAATATATATAGAGAAAAAAATTAATTAGGATAATTTCCCTTGCTCTAACGGATGACGGAACTTTCCCCTTGACTTATTATTAACATACTTGATTCCATACTTGATAGTTAAAATGTGTATAAAGTTTCCAACCCATTTCCCCACCACTTACTATTAGTCTAATACGAATTTATTAATAAATATTTGTACACTCTCTGAATTAGCCAAGTCCTATTCCTCGTACTTTCAAATGCTGTAAAGTGTAAACTGTAATGTCTAGTACCGAATACAATTGGTCGTTTTTTATTGACATTTCGCTGACTCATTCCTCAAGGAACATATTTTTTTCACAGGAATTTTCACGTAAAAAATGGAGTTTTATATTTGTTCCGGACATTCTCCTTTTTCTCTTTCTGTTCCGTCCCCGTTCTGTTCTGTTTTGGATGTTTGTGTGTGTGTAGGTATGCCGAGTAATTTGGATGTGAGACATGAAATAGTATAGAAAGTACACAGTACACCGTACAATGACTGGGTGCTGTGGAATGTGGAATGTGAGCGATGAAAGTGTACTCATATTTTCCAATGGTATCGGTATTGAATGTACGGTGAAATACTTTTCCCCTTTTTTTCTTCGTCTTCTTCTCCTTCTCCTTCTTCTTCATCGTTCATCGTTCGTGGAGGAAGCTTTTAGTGAGGAGAATTTCCAGCCGTGCTCTGGCATCCGCACGCAAAGAATATCTGGGCTTGTCACATAGATGAGCTCATTTATATCGTGTGACAGACTCATAATTCAGTTGTGAATATACCGTAGGAAGTTAGGAACCCCCGTTCATGTCTCTCTCTTTCTTTCTCTCTCTCTCCCTCTCTCTCTCTGTTTGTATGTGCAATTTTCTCTGTATGAAAACGAAAATGAAAATGAAAAGAAACTCCCAGTTCCAGCCTACTCACTGTTCACCCAAACCCCAAGCAAATAGCGAGTGCATATCCCACGGTTCCATCGATATTGGTATTCGTTTCCTTTCGTATCAAAACGAAACCAGGGAAATGAAAGGGTTCCCTTCAAAAGAATAGACGAGAGAGAAGCAAAGGTAAATTGATCAAAGTTTGAAATAGGTAAACTGCAAGTAGAATCAGTCTTGAGTCGACAATCTGTATCGAAAGAAGTTGGGAGAAATGAAAGGTTGGCAAAAGAGTAAGAGAGAGAGAGATAGAGAAGAAAAATCTGACAATAGCCAAGGAATAAGGACTTTCAGGCTTTGAAAAAGGAATTTTTGATAAACCCGCATATAAGTATAAAATGTACTATATTTTGATTCGAGACAAAAAAAACACGCCTTCATTTTATCCAGAGGTAAGTTTACAGAAAATATGAAATCTCAGCATGTGAATAAAAAAAGATTGGAAATGGTAAAGTAACCCTAAATTAAATTTGCGGAATGCAGTAAATTTTCTCTGTACTCGAATTGGAAAAATCTGTTCAGGATTTGATGCGATGATTTTTACGAAAATGGTGTGTAAAATGCAGGAAGGTAAGGAATCGCGGTTCGGTGATGACTATGGAAAGTCAAAGAATGGAAAGGTGTTCTGTGTGCTGGGATGAAGTTGATAGAAATATATCAAGGAATTGTAAATTGTACCAAGAGGTACAGAGATAGAGAGTAATGAAACGAGTATTTGGGTGAGAGCTTCAATTTACAACAACATATTCTATAGATATTGTGATATGTGCCTGTGTGTGATCCAATGGAAATTCATGTAGGCAAACGCACCTACACGATACACGAATGAATTATGAGAATGCCAGATTTGTAAAAGTTGAAAGATTCACACTGTACACAGAGAGAGACAGTGGAGGATTTACATGAGCGTCCATGCTCCGTCCATAGTCAAAGGAAAATCAAAAACGAAGTCTCAGTTTACTCTGTTTGATCGATGCATATCTTTGACTTTATTATTATTCCTCTTCAGTTCTCAGGCCTTCAAAAGCTTTCAACTTTCTCTCCCCCATTCTCTCTCTCTCTTTTGCTGTACCAAAATCCCGATTGTATAAATAAACTTGCAATTTCACTACGCACAAATTGACAGTCAAAGTCCGGAATTTACTCACATTTGGTGTTCTTTGTGGTTGCACACTTTCATTTTTTTGTACACCTATTGTATGCAGTGAAAAATATCAAATCCGAGTTTATTTAGTATTTTTTTCACCGTAGTTTGCCTGATTTAATTGAACTTAATTTTATAGATGTTTGGACACGAATTCTTCGAAAATTCTTCAAGTCCATCCAGGACGTTCATGGGTTTTTCGGATTGGTTCTTGATGGAAATAAAATGACAGTTGACACAGGAAAAGGGAAGTAAAAGTTACAACCAAAAATTCTCAAAGTCCACAGTCTAAAGTCCAAACTCGTTTATCGTTTATAAATTCCACTCATGTTTGTCCGCCCTTTCAGCACTTTCCCTTTCATCCGTCTGGATTTCACGGGGAAACCAGAGAGTTATTGAAAATATAATGTATTTTGATATGTACTTTTGGTCGCATGAACATTATATGAGTGGTTGTGTGTGTGCATGTGTTTGTGTGTGGTTGTGGTTGTTATTGTGTCCGTGACAAAAAACACTGTTGACAGCTTTTGATGCTGGAACATGCAATGGAATGGAATGGAAAGGAAAGGAAAGGGGAGAAGATGTGAAAGAGTAGAATATACAAAAGTATATAATATTTGAAAGGAATGGAAATATGACAGTGGAATATGGAATATGGAATATGTGTATTGAAGTGGGGGAAAGGTTAAAGTAGGTATATGGACGCTTAAGGAGCATACGATGGAGTAACTTTCCTTTCAATTCAACCTCAATAATACTTGGAGTATTCCACACGGTAAAATGGGTAATCTTCTCTCGGATTTCCTTGGGGACTCTTGCACTCTTGAATTTCACGAGATGCGAGGAGCCCTGTGCAACAACAACAACAAAACACTCGAAACAAAATACATTCCCACTTTTTCTCCTTGTACAGATATATACGTGTATAGTAGTCACTTTTACTTTCTCCCCTTCATTTCATATCCGTTCTTAAGCCTCCCAATAAACGATTTATATACTTGTACTTTCTCCTTTGTACAGTTACAGTTTTTTTTTGTATTCCGCGAGAGGATTCTTCTAAATATGTAAGTTTGTTGTTCTGTTTTTTGTTTTGGTAACCTTTAAATATTAAATATATTTTCCCAATTCAATTATTTTGCTTGTGACTTGTCAGTGACGAGGATTTACACTCGAGTAATTGGCTCAAAAGTGTGTATTGAATCGATTCGACTATGGGGGGAATCTACAATATTTATGATTCATTTGGGTGTTGGTACTTGTGTGTTGGTGTGTCGGTTTGAGTTTCATTCCTTTTTGTACAGAAATTGACGGTAACGGGGCTCTCGAGGAGCGGAGGAGGCCAAAGAAAAGGTGTGACAAAAAAATTGGAGGTGACAGAAGTAGATAAGAGCTTGTAAATCGTGAGCTAAGATGTTGAATATCCTGGTGACTTGTTTTAAGAGTTTTTTGTGTGTCGACGGTGGACTCTCTTTTTTCACTCTCTCTCTCTCTCTGTTTCTCTGTACATAAAATATAAATAAGTCAAGTTTATACGGATGTTTACACGATTTTTAGTACATAAGGACGTCGGCAGTTCGACTTCGCTTCTATTTTCCCTTGGACTTTTGTACATACTGTACCACTCGAAAGTTGGAAGTGAAGAAAGGCAAACGTTGTTTCTCTCTCTCTCTCTCTGTGACTATCGTGATACATTTTAAATGAAAATAAGAACTCCGGCGCCCGTCTCCACTATGTACAACAAGCAATACAGAGGAATACATGTACACAAATAAACTTACAAGGCAGAACGGTACGATTACTATACGCTTCAACTGTAACTGTATACAGTTAACGATAAGTCAAAGCAATGTTATTACATTACAACTGCTGACTGGTTTTTAGTTATGTTGTGTGCTGCACGCGATCCTCTCACTCCCCTCTCCCCCACCTTTTCTCTCTCTCTTCCTCTCTCTCTCTTTATAAATTTCCCTCTTTTTTTTACTCCACACACACAAGACTCATAACGAAAAATAACTTTATATTTGAATTGTGGTTTTTTTTCAACTTGCCCCTTCCATTTTTCAATAATTCCCATCCACAATCCATGCAAAAAAGAAAGTGAAAGAGAAAAAGAAAAAAAGAGTTTTTTTTTCTTCAAATAGAGTTAAAAAAACTACTTTTTTTGTCCTTGATTTCCTCTGTAATTTTATATCCCCTCCAAAAAATGTTCAACTTTTCCCAGTTGTTTCTCAGTTTTTTACTTCTTGTACAAACAACACATCCCTTTTTTTTTGTCTATGAGAGGGAAAAAAAGGGGGGAGAAAGTAAAAGTGAAAGTTTTTTTTTTGTCTTCATTGACATTCCCATACGTGACTGCTCAATCCTCTCGTACTCTCTTGTTATTTTGTGATTCCAACTCTCTTCACATTAATAATGCTCCCCTGATTTCTCTACAATTTACAATCCACAACTCACAAACTATATATATACAGGTAGAAAAGGCTTCAGACCGAGTGAAAACCATTCAAAACTACTATCTTTTCCAAATGTATTTTCACCTTTGAAAAACACTGTAAATACTGTAAACAGATCATGAACTCATCTGCATCTCATCTTCATCTTCTGCTAACTGCTCCGTGTAGAAAAATATTAAATGAGGCTTCAAAAAAACGTGTACTTTTTCATTTGCATCTTCTTATTGTGTGTCATTTGTATTTTTTTTCAAGTGTCGTTGAATTTCAATGGAATGGAATGGAATGCAATGCAAAATGCAATGCATATGGACTTGACTCACATCCACATATTGAGCCCAGTAATGCCTCTTCCGTCTCAACTCAAGTTGAAGCTCGTCGACTGACGTTGAAAGGAAAATCCAAAAAAAAAGGAACAAGAATGTCGATGAAGAAAATCCTTTGATGCGACATTCTAAGTATGGCCAAGTCACAAGAGAAAGAGAGAGGACGAGGGAAAAAGGGATGTCTAAGAATTCGACTTTGAATTTCAAATAAGAATGAGAACTCGGAGCATTCTTATATTTTTTATACATACACTGTGTGCTGTTCTGTTTGTCTGTGTGGGAGTTACTGTCTGGAGTTTTTAGTGAGAAAAAAGGACAAGAGAAAAGAGAGAGAGAGAAAGAGTATTTCGAGCCGTTTTCTCTGTCTCTGTCCCTGGAACTGGAACTGGAAGCCTGCGAACTAAACAGAGATAAAATAGGGAAATACATTGGAACAAGACGAGCTTTGAAGGGCTCCATACGAGTCTCAATCCATCTAGCTCGTTTCCACTTTCCCCTTCGTCTTCTCGTTTAAGACTAGACTTTTTTGGACAGTCGATATGTACCAGTACAACTCCCTTCACTCAGTCACAATTCACCGCTTATTTTCTCTCTCTCTCTTTCTCTCTTTCCATACTCCATTCACATTGAACATGGACTTTACTTGCATGAGAAGGAAAGTGAGAGTGGGGGAGACAGAAAAGAAAAAAGGCTATCATTACTCTTTACCTTGTGTATCTACAATCTAACTAACAGCCTTGGTAACGCCAAACATTTTTCAAATATCCGAACAACCCACCGACGTCGCTTCCATTCTTCTTTTATTGACCATATCCCATTTCCCTTTACCTTCACTTCAACACATCCACATCATCCACATTCACCTTCCTCCATTTTCCTCCTCTCTCACTTAATTAACAACTCAAAATTTACATTCATTCATTCTACACACACACATACACACACACAAAGTTTCGTTATGGCTATTTGTATTTTATTATTAGTATGAAGTAGAGAGGATAAAAATAGGGAAATGTCAATTATAATTTCTCATTCAAGCCAGTACAAGGCACGAGAATTTTTTTCTTTTTCTTTGGTTCACATATGGAATAAAAAAAAAAAGTTAATCAGGATGGTTTTTGGTGAATTTATGGATCAAAGTATACAATAATGATAATATAAATATGGAAATTTCAAATTTCTTCCCAACTTCCCAAAAACCACTCATGATTTAATCGTTGAAGGAAATGTCAGGAGTTTGAGAGAGAGAGAGAAAATATGAATAATAATATGAATAACTACGATATTAGAAAAAGATCAAACAAGTAGAGAAAGCCTGAGAAAAAAATGAGAAATTCTGTTCGTCCCCGGGAAAAGTAAATGAGACGAGGAAAACTAATATAAATACAGATATAGAATGTAGTACAAGATGGAAAAATTTGAGTGATGAGTGAGGGAGTATAAAAAAGCATGGAGAAAGAGAAGAAGAAGAAGAATTAAGAGTGGAGGAGCATATGTAAGGGTGGGAACTCTATGGGCAATGTTAGGACCATTACATTTCTGTGTACATTTCCCATTTTCTCCCCCTCCTCCTCCTCCTTCCCCCCACTAAATCTCATTTCTTATACATACAAAGATTAATTCCTATACTCTACAACTCCACAGACACAGACACACACACAGACACAGACTGAAACAAAGACGCAGACACAACCATAGACAAGGCAGCGTTCCTTTTTCTCAGCCACTTTCTTATTTTTCGTATAGTACAAGTTTGCCTTGTCGGTTGTCGGTTGGGTTCTTGTCCTCTGTAAAATGTGGGCATGACAAAATGTGTATCATGTTTCAATTTGGAAAACTCTCTAAGCTCTATTTTTTAATCTGTTCCATGAGAAAGAAAGAGAAAGAGAAAGAGAGAGCGAGCATCGACTACAATCCCTTTTTGCTTGGAGTCGTACACCACCCTTTTTAAATCTATCTGTGTCATAGTCATACTCATAGTTTATCCGGTTTATCTGGTGAGTTGAAGGAGTGGGAGGCTCGTGCTCGTATTATCTCTATAGTGATAGTTGTTCTTGTTCTTGTTGTCACCCGTCAAAGCCCAAGCTTGTTTTAATGCGAGAAAAAAAGAGAGAAAGAGCGAGAGAACTTCGCATATAGTGAAAGTACTTTGGAGCTGTCGCATTATTCCCCATTCTCTTCATTTTTTTGTGTGTGTGTGTGTGTGTGTGTATTTGTCTTTGTTTGTGGTGGAGTATGTATGTGTTTTCCATCACATCACATTTGGAGCACAAGAAACGTTATTTAATGGAGATTATTCTTCCATTTTCATCTTATGTTTTCTTGGGGTTTGCCATCATAAACGATGAAGATGACGACCATGATGACAATGACAACGAGAACGACGTCGCAGAGCATAAAATAAAAACCAACGAGTACTTAGCAGCCTGATTGTATGAACAGGGACGGAGGAATGGCAGAGGGGGAGAATTGAGAACTGAGAAGTGAAACTAAAAGAGAAAGAGAAAACCGAGAACAGAGAGAAGAAAGAGAGAGAGAAAAAGGTAGGATGGAGATCACACAAGTTTCTTCATCCTTACATACAATACAGTATATCTCTAGGATATGAGACATATCAATAGAGTAAGGAGTACAGATACAGATATGATGTAGTTTTCACTCTGTAAACTTTGTGAGTTTCCATTGCACTTAGATCATCCATGATTTGCACGAGAAAGGAATTCCAGTGTGCAAATAGAAATGGAAAAAGGCAATGAAGGAAAGTATACACGAGTAGAAATATGCTTGAGATAAACTATTCTGTGCGGAGTGCGGACTGTGTGTGCTTGTGTGGTTTGTGGTGGTGGGGGGAAATTCCACTTCACTAGCAGGAGATGATGATAAAGAAAAGGGAGGAGTTTGAGGAAATAAAAGGTGATTTAAAGTGAGAGAAATGATGTGGCCGAGTTGGACCAAGAGTGTATTTTTATATTTATACTTTTTTTTGTAGCATATCATTTCTATATATGATTATGATTATGATGAGGCGTCCACTCTCCATTCTGTACTTTTCTCCAATATGTATGTATGTGTAGTTTGTGGGGACACGGAACTGCTTTTAAATGTAAATAGGAAATATCCTATGGCTTTGATCAAAAAGTAAAAACAGTCACCGCTCATACGATTTGTGACGGTGACATGAATTCCTCTACTCATATACAGTCATAGGCATAAATCTTTTCTCCCTTCTCACTCCTTTCCCTACTCGTCATCGTTATTGATTCCAATGTGGACACACAAGCATGAGAAAGTGTCCAGTTTCTTCCCATGTTTATGTGATCTGTGATGCATCCGGCTATTGAATTTCATGTGTCCATTTGTTTTGATTGAAAAAAAGAGGAAGTGGAGCTGGAGTGGAGAATGTGAGACGTTTGAATTTAAAAGTATGTGAAAGTAGGTAAACAAATAATAATAACAATAATACTAGTAGTATAAAATGGGACGGAAATCTTGTCACTGTCAATCAATGTGGGTTAGGTTAGTAGGATCAAATACAAGAGTGAAAGCCTTTCAATTCAATTTCATATATCATTTCATTGTATTTTCTAATACGGAATAGTTCAACACACAACAGCCAAGAGAATAAGAATAAGAAGAGTGGGCGAACAACTTGGTCCACTTGTGAAAGCAAATACAGACAGGGAAATCACATGGGGAAATAACATAAAGAAAAACAAGTTCAACTTTCACAAGTTGGCAGTTGAAATTGAAGCTCAAGTTACGGGCGGGTTTTCAGTTTCGGGATTTTTTGGACTTGAGTTTTTGTAGAAGAAGAAAAAGAAGCAAGATTGAAATTGTTTGTTGGATCTGTGCTATTTTACTATTTTGGGATTTGTAGTCGAGTATGTATTGAGTAAGTTGTTCTTCTCCTTTCTCTTTTCTTGTACTTGTCCATCGTGTTGTTTTCCTTTTGCCTTGAATGCCCTTTCCAGCAGATGGATCATAAAGTTTGCCTGTGCGTACGATAAATAAAAATAACCTATGTTCCTCCATGTGCCTGCACGTATATATCGTATGCATGTACATATTTGTGTTTGTATTTGTATTTGTGTTTGCTATATGCTTTAGTGGAATCTTTCACAACTTTTCACGTGTCTTTACTTTAGTTTCCGTTGTTTGACGACCGGAAATTTGCGAAAGTTTAGCTTTCACCACACTACATGCTTGCAAATGGGCAAACTATGTTTTTTTTCTCCTCCTCCGTTTCTTCCTTGGGTTCGTTCAGGTTTCACTTGATTCTTGGTTTAAAAATAGAGCATGTACATCAGACAGCAATAGAAAAGGGGGGAAAGGAGGTTCTCTATCTGTACTATACGTTCTATTGCTATTGGGTTATTGAGTTTGTAGGTACATGTATATGTACGTCGAAATACAGATACACAGTCTACAAGTATAAGTGGGCTGTTCCTATTCTTATTCCTTGCCATCGTCTGATTCTTGTTCATCTTGCTGTTGTCGTTGTTGTTGCTATTTTTGAAGCTAGAACTGTGGAAATGCCGTGGGAATGACGCGTGATCATAACATATGTAACTCACTAATAAAACTAGATGGTTCTAAAGGTTCTCTCTCCATTCTCCATTTCATTCCTATTTCTACGCTTCTGGCTCCGGCTCTTATAGTCCCAGTCACAAAAACTCTCTCCTCTTTCTCTCTCTCTCTCTCTCAAACTCGAGTATTAGCCAGAAAATAGATGGATCCAAATACAGAGGGAAAACCAAAGCGAGAGGAGAAAAGGAAAAAAAAGTTTGAGAAATGCAGCTCTGTTTTTTCTTTGCGGGTCATGTTGTGTGGCTGAATGAGTGTGTACGAAACTCAAGCTGAAATGATTCGAGTCCTGAGCCACAATTTCCATGCATTTCTCTTCCTTCTCCTCTCGTCTTTCTCAGTCCCTCGTTTTTTTTCTTCTCTTTTTCGTTTTTCACACACACTTTCACTGTGCTTGTGTAGCTTTTCTCTCTCTCTTTCTCTTTACAACAACTCTTGGCAATCTATAGACTTTCTCTCCCTCTCTCTCTCTCTCCCTGTTCAGAGTTGCTGGAGGCCAAGGATTTATTTGTGGATAATCTGTCCATGTATAAAGAATACATGGTGGAGATTGGTTTATTGTACTGGTACAGAGTGTGTGAATTGGCTCTCTTGATCTCTCTCTCTCTCTCTCTTTCCCTATTATTCCTCTCCACACTTTCTCTGTTCTTGAGTTCATAAAGAAATCCGAGTACGAAGATACAAATTGCAATATTCTGGCTTCACATTTTGACGGTGCTGCTGCTGCTACTGCTGCTGGTGCTGGTGCTCTCCTCGTTTTATTGCCGTCTTCTCATGTATGTATAACTGTGTGTGTGTTTGGATAGCTTCCGCCCAGTTTCAAGTTTGAAACTAACAACCAATCCATACCATAGAAATTCTTCATGTGAATACACTTTTTGTCCGTAGTACATTCATCCACATTACTTAAGAGGGAGAGAGAGAGCAAAGAGAAAGAGAAAGAGGAGAAAGCGAAACGAGTCAGAATGTGTAATCTTTCAGCTCAAGTTGGATCTGTTCGAGTTTAATCGGAAGAAGAAGGGAAAGAGACTTTGTGTGGACTTTCAACTTGGTCTGTCTGTGCGTCTTTGTCTGGGTCGAACCTTGTTTGTGGTCGCAAGTCGCAATCTTCTGTGGTTGAGAGTTGAATTCAAATTGCTTTATTCCTTTTCTTTGGAGTGTGTGTGAATGTGAATGTGTATGAGTATGGATGCGGGCATGTGTGTGTATGTGTGTGTATGTGTGTGTGTGTATTAATTGGGAGCTTAACGTAATATGTTGCTCGTGCGTTGTAGAGATTTGTGGTTAGAGGCCAAATCATGTCAACTTCCATCCTCTCCTGCTCGCTCTCTTCCAGCATCCTTATTAAGACGGCAACTGGGATTGAACAAGAATTTTTTTATCTAAATTGGCCATCTGAACATGGAGAGAGAGGGAGAGATCGCGAGAGAGAGAGAGAAAGTCAACAGTCAACGCACCAATTTCCCCCCTCCAACGAGATACGGAAAGGGTGTGAACTTTCGTACTGAAATTGATACCGATAGTTTTAGTGTTTGAGTGTTCTGGTGTTGTACTCATTTGCTGTCGAGCTCAGGGAAACCCGAACACCCAACAATACACAAACTATTTGTAGCCTCACACGTCAAAATTTTAATAAACAAACTAATTTAGCAAATGCCGTACACACATCCCTTAAAGTTTTCCAATCATAACTTTCCCCCTCTTATTTATGGCTTTGTTTCCTTTTCAGTTTACATACATACTTTACACTTTACAGTTTAGACTTTATAAATTTCCTCCAAAACCCAAAAGCAAAAGCCCGCACTTGTGCGGATCCTGTGTTGACATTTTGTATATGTAGCATTTTCTATTTTCTTAGGCGGATTCCTGATTTACTTAAACTCTAGACAAACAAAAGAAACGGACGGGGAAAAGACATCTTTGGTACATTTCCTCATGAATTACGAGGACGATAATCAGAAATTGTTTATCTTCGAAAGTTACATTAAATTATTACATTTCACATGATCCGTCCAACTCCGAGAGTGAGAGAGAAATAGAGAGAAACCCCATCAAAATACCACAAGCAATGCCAGCAAACGACAAGTATCTGTATGTACATACAAAAAGATTTCTAGTTGCTATCAGAATTTTTAAACATGAATATAAAATTCGTATAGCTAATGAGTAATGAGGAAGACAATACCATAGATAATGCTACGGGAAAGTCCTTTTAATTTCCTATGAAAATGAAAATTTCATAATTCTTAAAACCAAGTTTCTTCTAGTTGAATCCCAAATCTAAAACTTGCATGGAAAAATATGAAGGGGAATTACGGCTTTAAAGTTGGGAATTCCGAATTCCGGGCGGAAGTGCAAACTGCAAGGAGAGATAAACTGAAGCTGCGCCTAGGGTGAAGACAGGAAGCCAAAAACTCATTTATAAAACATTAGATTGTGGTTTGAAGCTCGGCGGTCTCGCTTTCAAATTCCTTCCTTCGTTCAAAGTGTAAGTGCTCAGACTGAAAATTCACAGGCTTTCACAAATGGTAAAACAGTTCGCAGTTTAGAAGAAATCCCATCAATCTTTCATATTTACACACAATTTCATACTGTTTTTTTCATATGCATTTTATTTGGTTAGCCCCAGCTTGTCACTGGGGAAAAAAACTCACTGGGTTTTTGGATATTGATATTGATCCAAGACCAGACATTAACTTTGAATTTAAAATATATACCATTTATGAAATCAACACCAAAATCAAAATTCCAAATGAACGCCCAGAGCTGGTCGTCCACCAGCTCTAAACTAGAAGCGTAATTCATAATGGAAGTGGTTTTCCAAGTGTTGGCTTGTGGTTTTCTACTTTTCTCTCTCTCTTTCTCTCTCCATTTTGATTTTGGATTTGAATTTGAATTTGATAGGGAAATTTAAAGTGATGGATCCGATGTGATACAGTGGAATCGGAATCATCGGATGCATAAGGCTCGTTGAGGATTTCCAATCTCCAATCTCCAATCCAATCCCCACTCATCGTAATTCCAACTTATCAGATGGGGGAGAGAGGAGACGACTAATCTCAAGGACTTTATCTCTCGGTACTTGGCACATGTACATGCACATCAATTTACAGACAGGATATGGTGAGCAATATGAAATGAAATGAAATGGAATGACATGGAATAGTGTGTGGGCATAAGTACATGGGGAAATGGAATCGAAGTAGAAATCACGTCAAGTGAAAGAGTGTCTGGAGGCTTGACTGCCAAATGACACCCTCGAGTGTCGACAGCCGACATGGACGAGCAATGTAGAAATGCGTGTGCGTGTGTGTGTGTGGAAATTGGAAAATGGTTGAAATTAGGAATTAGCAAGTTTTCGTGGTTCTTATCGCTCAACGATATGCCGCCATTTGAGTCCCCTCCACCTCCTCCCTCCCCCTCATTCATTCTCTCTCCTCATCCTCATCCTCATCACCATCTCTATCGTCATCGTCATCGTCAGAAACGCTATCGTTTCATACACCGCACTGTGTCATTTCCCGACTACTCCAATCAACTCTCAACCCGACCACACAAAACAAAAAGCCAACAAGTACACACTCATAATCAGACTCACTTCATCGCAAGTAACAACTCTATTAAATTTCCCTGTATGAAACTTTGCCCAAATCAACAAAGTATTCCCCATCGTCACCCACTCAGTCCTTCTCTGTTCAGCGTACAGACTACAGACTACAGACTACAGACTATACAGAGAGTATATGGACGGACCGAGGGAGAAAGGGGTTTTCTCCTCCCCGACGCTGTTTATCGTTCCGCTGTACATATAACTTTTGAGAATGTACAGTTTCATCCAAACTCAATCGAAGTATAAGTGGGAAGAGAGGAGTCAGTCCGCGCTTTAATGCGATTAAATACGGGGATTGTGATATGGACGGTGATAGTAATGAGTGCGTATGCAAGGGAGCCAACCACCTCTTTATCCCCTAACAAGATCCAAGTGTGAGATTTCCAGAGCCAGATCCAGAATTCAGAGGAGAGCAAATCAAGAGAGAGAGTCTAATGGCCTCTAAAGATGCTCCAAAAATTTCACTGCATATATGAACTCTCACTGAAGGTAGGTACGACTCACTCGACTCACTACACTCCTCATTCTCACGCACTACTCAATGGCTGCTCCTGCTGCATCTTGGATTTTATTCCACATTCCATATTCCATGTCCCTCATCACAATCTGAATCCGAATCCGAATCTGATGATGACGATGACGATGACGATGAGCATCATAACTTTAACCATGACTCTCTTTTACTACTTTCCTCCCCAGCTAATCACCTCCACATGCACCACGTACACACGTATGTAAGATACTAATAATAATACGAAATACGGCCTTACTATATAATCTTTTACCTCCCAGCTCTATACAGAATACAGATACAGATACACACTGCATACAGAATGATTTTAGATTTTAGAATAAGCTCCTCACGATGGTACATCTGTAGCATTGTATTTAATTTACACGCACATTTATAGAGAATCTATGTTTGTGTCTTGTGTTTGTGTGTGTGCGTGTGCGTGAGTCCAGTTTACGTATTAATATTCATTTAAATACGGTGCATCATCTCGTTGTACACGCGTGGAAAATTTGCTTGTTAGTCCAGTTCTGTTTTCGATTCCTCATCCTCCGTCGATCACAAGGGAAACCGAAACCGAAAAGGACCTGCTCGTCTATCGCTATGCATAAAGTCATTACTCCCAGTAATCTATTTGTGTATGTATGTATGTCCTCTGATTCATATACGAATACGAATACGAATATGTGCAGATATATTATTATGTACGTAGTTTATCCTGTTCTGGGAGATTTTCTCTCCTATGTACATACATAACTACGAGTCAAGTTGAATGAGCGTTGTAGTAAAGTACAAAAGCATGTATGTATGTAATGTACGGTGTATACTGTATGGTGTGTGTGGGGTAGCTAGAGGCCGCCGGCTATACATATAGACAAAATGGACCATGTGGGAGGAAGAGGATGGAAAATGAGAGGGACGACATACTGTTATACACATGGTTACCTACTACCTCCGTTGAAATATCCAGGCTCTAAAATCTAGAGTCTAGAATTTGGAATCTAGGATCTAGATTCGAGAACCTGGAGACTAGTCGCAACTCTTTCCTTCCTTGAAGTGCTTACTGAATGCTCACGGTTTGGGTTCGGCTTATTTGGGAAATCCCAATGAAATTTGAAAGTGAATGAATCTTTTCACATTGTATTACCTTGGGGTATTTCCCGTATTCCGTACTCCATCCTCTGCATATATACATACTACAAACTCTCTCAAACACACACATTAGACTTTCAGGATGTACGTAGACCTGTGCATAAGCTTCACCATAGAACTCAAAGGGTTCCTCCTCAGCATTTCCTAATGGTTTCGATCTGCTCTGGTTGACTCTCTCTCTCTCTCGTTTTTGTGTGCTTGTGTGTACACAGGCTAGACTGTCGACTGTAGAAATGTAGTAGGTTCTAGATTTTCATGGTCTATCGTTCGATTCATTCGTCCTCTTCCCTACACCGGTCGGTCTGCAGTAGTCAGCAGTCCACAAGTCCACACACAGTTGAGAGTATGTAGTCGGTAGACAGAGAGGAATAGAGAAAATAGGATGAAATGAAACTGAATAGAATCAAAAGGAATAGAATAGAATTTCACTCTCTCTCTTTCTCTTTCTCTCTTTCTCTTTCTCTCTTTGTGCATGACCAGCGCTTGGCCTACATATAAACATTCATGGGAATTAAGATCAATTCTGAGCATCAGCCCAAAATAGGTACGATATCGAGCCTCCCTTCAAGAAGAAAAACTTGACATTCCATGTACAGTGAAGAGTGAAGAGTGGGAACGTGGGAATCCTCACATAGTTTTTCCATTTGTTGCATATGCTCTCAATGAGTCTGACGCGGACTAGTCTGTTCTTCATGTGCCATTTGCCCAGAGTCAGTCAGAGAGAGAGAGAGAGAGAGAGAGAGAGAGAGCGAGAGCGAGAGAGAAGTAAGGGCGAGTGCCAGAATAAACTAGAATGTCTTACAGTAATGTAATGTAATATAATGTGATGCAATGCAATGTGCTATTTTGCCATTGAGTCCAGGGAATGTCGGAGTAGTCGGAGTTGGAGCTCTTTCAATGTGGAGAGAAAGAGAGAATGATGATGATGAGGAGAAGGAGAAGGGGTAGAAGAAAGAGAAAGAGGATGCGGAGGAGAAAGGGAGAAAAGTAGAAAAGTGTAGAGAAAACGGACAAAGGAGAAGGGGAAAATAAGAAGAAGACGACCCAAAAGAAAAGAATAATAAAAAGGGAAGCCAAGAGTAAAAGTAAAAAGTACAAGTGAAAACGTGAAAGTAAGAAATAAGCATTTCCTTTTTTTCTCTATCTCTCGCTTTCTTTCTCCCTTTCTCGCCCCATTTTCGACTGGGCTCTTGTATATTTTATAGAAATCGAAAGACTTGTCATGGCTCACTTCCACAAGCCAACAGATCCATTACGGACTGCGTACTCTAAGATCCTCACTAACACAGACAGAGAGAGAGAGAGAAAGAGAAAGAGAGAGAGTAAGAGAAAACAAATGGGCAGACACAATACTCTGCAATGGGAGATGAGAAGACAAATAACCCGCCCAAGAAAATAAACAATGATCCAAAAGTCTCTCAAGTTGGACTTTCTCTTTCTTTCTTGCTTTCTCTCTGCCGCACTCTGTCTCTCTCTTTCTCTCTCTCTTTCTCTTTGTGTCCCCACTCTGACTCTGTCCATGTGTCACACAAATATAGGACAAACATTTTACAGGGAACTAATTAGGTTATTACAAATAGAAAAGACACACAGAGCAACTAACTATATATTAAAGCGTAACTTTAATTGGATCGCATGACAAGAAAGCACTCGACTGCATGAATATCTAGAATTTGTTTGAGAAATAGAACCAAGAAAATGAAATTTCTCATTTTCTTCTACAGACTACATGGACGACGACGACGATGGACGACGACTCAAGACAGAGTCTACAAAATAGAAAACTTAAGAGGATTTGTAAAGTTGGCATGAGAGAAATAATTTGAGTTGAAGGGGCGGTAGACCATGAATCGATGGTAAATGTTCTTCTCTTACTTATACTACTTGAACAACCCACTTTCTATTTCTATACCTACATGTGTGTATTTACATCTAGATCTGTGGATGCGGCTTGAGTTTTGGATTTCTTCAAAGAACAACAAAGAATTAGGTCATCAATATTTTATCAGAGTGACCATGCAGTGAATAAAAAAGAGAGAGATAGAAAGAGAAAGAGAGTGGAGTAGAGTGGAATAAAAAATGAAAACGGATGTCTGCACTCGTTGTTTTAACAATGGTCCGTTTTGTTCAGGATTCAGGATGACTTTCATCCGACATCCAACCTCTTTCAAGTTCTAATGGTCATCTAATGAACTTTTCTCAATTTGAATGCAATCAAATTAGTTTCTCTTACTCCATGTCCAGTCCAGTGAAACAAAAAAACGAGGATGGACAATAAAGAAAAGGAAATTCGGAGTAAATGCCTTTTACAATCCCAAATTTTATGAACTAAAAACATTGTACTTTCTAGAGAGTAAATTAGTTATCCAATTTTTCAAATAAACTCCCTCACTTTCAAAATGGCAAGTTAATTAAATGAGAATTAAATTCACTCTCCCTTTTTACACACTGACCGGAGAAAGTTGTAAAGTTTACAATGTTCACCCTAATAAATCCTTCCTTGCCCTTTTTTCTGCCTGCCCGAGTTGAATTGAAGGTGACACACAAATACAAGAATATATATATAAGATATATATATACATAAATATATGTAGGTGAAAAGTGAATAAAAGTAAGAAGACTTTTTTGTGTGTCCTTTGATTATCTTTTTAGCTGTTTTGTCTCTTTTTCTTTCACAATTTTCCCAGTTGTAAGGAATGCCAGTCCCGTTTTTTTGTCCACTCATATCACTCGCCCACGTATAAAGAAAATGAATGAAAGTTAGTGTTGCCTTTTCTATATTTTTTGTTGTAGTTTTCTTCTGTCTACTCAGGATGAGACGAAAGGAAGAAGACGAAGAAGAAGAAGAGGAAGAAGAAGAGGAAGAAGAAAAGACGGGGGAACTGACTAAGTTGGCAGTTGGTGGATAGTGGATGGTGGATAAAAATGAGAGAGGAGGTTGGAGAAAGTAAAACTTACAAAGTAATTCTCGTAGAAAGAGCTTATACAGCTTTGATGGTTTAGTTGAGTTCAGCTGTGTGAAAGTCTGGCGTTTGAGGAGTCAATGTTTCAACTTGGATGGAGAATGGACGACCTAAACCAGTATAAAGATCCTACGCACACACACAAATACACACACATCCAAACGCAAGACAAAAGTACAAAAGGGAAAAAAAAGTATTTTCCAAGTTTGAGAAGCTGAAGCTGCGAGAGAAGCACACGGTCCCTGTTTTTAGCACTTGTGGCCTATACGTTGAGATACTCAAAATCCGGTGACTCGAGATATCCATAAAGAGAGAGAGAGAGAGAAAGAGAGAGAGACTCAACTCATAGTCACGGAGAATGAACTGGAGAGCGACAACATAGACGAAGGGGAAAGGAAATAAGGCTAAGAGTTTAGTTGGACAATAACAATAAGAAACAGCGTCTGTCTTGCGAGCGATCCCTTGTGCTCTGATTTTCTAACTCTGGTCACTGGTTACTTTCTCTCTATTGCTCCAGCTATGGGTTACAACCGTCTTTATAAACTGTAAATCTGACGTCTCTGTGATTTACTCTGAAGTTCTTGAAGGTATCTCAGGCTAGTTGTCATAGCCCATAGGCCATACTTATTTATATACATTATAAGTACATATTGGTGAAGGTGTGGGGGTTTATAGAGATTTCATTAAAACATATATATATATATATAACAACGACATATTTACCATTTACTATTTACACTCTAGCTTACATGTACGTGTAAGTGCCGTCCTTTCCCTCCTATTTACTCCATAACCCGACAGTTTATGTAGCAACTCATCCATTGACTTTACGCTCACACAAACATACTTCACATTAGACTGTGTATCTTTGATACTTTTGTTTTTTCTCCTTCTCTCTCGTTTTCTCTCTTTCTCTCTCTCTCTTTCTCTTTCTCTTTCTATTTCTTCCAAGCTCTTATCGTTAATTTAAGCCCAGGCAAAACTCGTGGGTTTCGCCACATTAAGCTTCGGATTAAATACATAAAAGCTGAACACAAGTTTCTCTCTCAACTATATACCATACCAAAGAACCAACATGAAGGACCAAGAATTTTCTATTGTATCGAATACAACAACAACAACAACAACAGCAAAAGACAATACGAAAAGACCTGGACGTATAAACTCATTTCATTTCGCCGTCGTTCACATTTCCATGATTTATATTAATACTTTCTCATCTTCTTCGTCGTCGTTCCTCTTCTCTCCTTGAACAAACATTACTCGTCATTATCTTATTGGTGTTTTCGTGTTTCTCATTACGCACTTTATCTGTCTTGCCACTACATTCTACAATTCTACATATGAATACATGCATACATTTTTATTATTATTTTGTGCCATATATTATTCATTTATGACCGGGAATTCCGGAATTCTGATGAGGAATTAAAATTAACGAAGAATCTCATGCCCTATTTATTTATACTGCTTTTTTTTGTAGTGCAATAGCGATTAAATATAAAGGAGACGGATGAAAGATTGAACGGTATGTGTACATAATAACGTGGATCGTGTGGGAGTGTGTGGTGCAAGTAATTCTGCACTATAAATTAAAATATTTATGGGGTACATTCCGGCCATTGCCTCTCATTCTCATCATGACATTAGCGCCCGATTACCAGTCCATTGTTTAGACATTTTGGCTTTTTTTTAAAGAGTGTATAGTGGGAGTGAGAGTGAGCAGTTCCTTTGGTATTTACTATTTTGCCGTACATATCTGTACTCACATGTTTTCACGATGAAATCTATCGACTCTATGGATTTTTCTTCAAGAATGAACTCTCACTTTCTCTTTTCCCTGGGAGTAGGAGTAAATGGTAAAAGCATTTTTGTACATTTAGTTTTTTGTCATATCATGAGAAAGAGGGAGAAGCAGGCAGAAGAAGGAGGAGAAGAAGAAGAAGAAGAAGAAGAAGGGAAAACGTCCAAAGCCGGAGCAAGTGGTTCTGTAATCTGTATACTTCACTGTATGAGTTGGTATTTCTTCTCTGTTGGATTTTCTGGGCAAGGAACTCTCGGGCCACTTGATTGATTACAAAGTTGTGGCGGCGTAAAAGTAAAAGACTATCTAAATTGAGCTTTTACACTCATCCTCTGTTCTCTCCATCTCCTTCTTCTTCTTGCTCGCTCTTGAAACTACACTTCCGTCAACTTTGCCGTCGGGAGCAACACTTTTGTTTAAGGCACTTTAACCTCTAAATGCACTCTCTCTTTCTCTTTCCCTTCCCTTTCTCTCTTCCCTTTTCCCATTGCTTTTCCACAAGGAATCTTCATCTTCAGGGTGCTCCAGAAAAATCCTCAGAGATATTTCAAGTTTACTTGAAACCAGGCTGGAGGTAATCTGGACCCGTTTGGAATTTGGAACTCTCGGAATTTAGAATTGCGTGCAGTTTTGTTGTGTACATTGTGCATGGGGTTTCCCGTTTTAATGACTCTGGACTTTGTATTATTTTGTGTATCTTGACTTGAATTTTTGAATCCCAAATTCCATGTTAGCTTTGAATAGTATGGAAAACAAAGGAATCGATAGTGATTGATGAGTGATGAAAAGGAGGAATGTCAGTAGAATAGAGGGAGTTTGAATAAATTGAAAGAATGGAATGGAAATAACTTTTTTTTATCTTGAATATCCGTGGGGAATGAACGTCCATGTGAAATGAATGAAGGGAAAATACTGTCGTGGTTTCCCCCCCCCCTCCTTTCTTTTGTTGGGGTTTTGGGTTTTGCCATCAGTTGTGGGAATTGTTTTGAGGTGATTATTTTAAATGTGTGCTGGAAATGTGATTTATATACACGGACGCTTACTTTACTTTTGTATTTTGTCTGTGTGGAGTTGCATTAATTTTCATTACATGACAATATTTCCTTGGTGGATGTGGATTTGACTGTGGACGAGTGAGTTTGCCTATTGAAATTCCCACCATGTCCATTTTACAAGCAAGTGTCTCTCCATGTCTCTTTGTCTCTGTTTGTGTTAGGAGAAAATCTAGGAAGAGAAATGTTGTAGCCAATGTTAAAAAATAAAATTATTATTTCACATGAACAGTGTGTCTTTATATGTAGTTTATACCCTTTTATGTAGACCCACTAGGAGAAAATAATGTAGAGTTTTTTGTGTGTGGCCGTGACTAGACTTAATTGGAAGAATGAATACTTGACCTACGTAATTTTAATAAATTGCATTTACTTGCAAAACATCTAGGCTTTTCCCTATTTGATTTATTATAGAGTTGAGAGCTGGAGACTTTCCCCCAGGGAAAAAAACCAAGAGAGAGAGCTCCTCCTCAAACTCCACTTTTTCACATTCACCAGTGAGAACGAACATTGTGAACACTGGAGACACTGCAAACTGAGAACACACCATAATTTATTACTTTTTTCTTCGTATTCACTCGGCAGCACACCACCACTCCATTCAAAATTTCCTCAGCTCTCTCCATATTTTCTCCATATACTTTCACACACACACACACACTCAAATCAGGAACTTCGTGAAGAAAGATAGAAAAAAGAACAAAATCTTTTTTTGTTCTAACTATCTGTAATTTTAATTTCTTTTTTACTCAGATGCCATAATGACTGTGAAACTCTTTTGCTTTGGCTGACTTTTTTTTTTTTGCACCATAGACATTTGTCTTCCTCTCCCCAGTTGTTACCACACAAATCTATAGATTTTGCAACGTACTTTTTTCCCTCTTGGAATTTTGATGTAATAACCAAGCCTGTATTGATATTGATTCGCCAATCTGAACTATAATTTTGTGAGGTTTCTGATTTAATTACGTGGGCAGAAAAAGAACTGGTTCGAGTTGACAGTTATCTGTCCATGATTTATAGTCAAATGGACCATGCTGTAAGTGTACGATAATAGAATTCTTGGTCACTGTCTTTGTGTAGAAGCAAGGAAAAAATCTTGGGGGCATGGAAACGAAAAAAAAAAAAGAGACTTGAGAGCTCGGATGGAAAATTAACGAGGAAACGACAAAAAAAAACTGTATGGAAAATATCCCAAACTTTGGCAATGCAATGTTACATTGCGGATTGGATTGGACAAAGAATAAAGAACAAGAACAAAATGGTTGTAAAATCAAATCCGAGTTTTGGGGTTTTATTATAACGATACAGTAACAAAGTCTACTTCAGACTACCGAGTGAAAACGAGAGTGGGTATAGAATTTCACAAGTTGGCCGTAATCATAGGGGACTTTGGGATTAATAATAACATGCAGTAACACACATACACACACACACACACGATAAGGCAGAGAGAGAGAGTGAGTGAGTCCAAAGAGCAACGCTCATCGATAAGCCATAACGACATTATGAAATCCCAAATTTCACCCCTCTTGTTCAATGATAAAGACATTAAAGAGAGCTCAAGTTTCACTTTTCCCCCCTCGTTTTTTCCTCCATTTAATTTCCTTGCCAGCGGCTGTGGAAACCCAAAAGAAACTGCCGGATTTATGTACCCACGTGCGAGTTTATTGTAAAGCTTGATTTTTTTTATGTCATATTCATAACATATTAAAGTTTAAAAAAAAGTATAATGCCATTTCGTCTCTTTTATACTTCCTACACGCGTTTTTTTCCAGAGACTCAACCATACATAAACCCTTGTAAATCTCTCCTTCCTTCTCATAAGCACGTTTGGAATATCGTATTAAAATGCCGAGATTTTAGTTTTGACAGTCAAAATCCGAAATCCGACATCCGACATCCTTTGATGGCTTGAGAATTCCTTGAGAAATGTAATTAGTATTTTGGAAATACTACATACAGTAAATCTATGCGATTGAAGAAATGTATCTAATTCCAAATTTCCAAAAATTATAAATATAAATTGATATTTTGGTATATTTTCTTAGACGAGTTCTGAGTTCTTTGTTCTTATAGTGACTGGAGGAAAAGGGAAACGTTTGAACGTCAACTCTTTCATTTTCGTTTTCGTTTTCGTCGTCATCACTTTCCCTCTATTTTTTCTCGTTTTTCTTTCGTTTTGTTCGTTTCATCTTGTTCATTTGTTCCCGTGAAATGTAGGCGACACAACAACATGACAGTTCACATGATGTGACCAAGAAAGGATCCTGCAAAAAAGTGTCAAGACAAAGAAGTGGAAAGAGAGAGAGAGAGAACAACTTGCAAAAAAAATAACATGGAGAACACTTTCCGTCAAAAGTATACACACTCATTGATTCCATTGATTCTCCTTCTCGCTCTCAACTCTGACGATGACGATGACGATGACTTTCCCTTTCTCTTTTATCGCACACAGAATGAGAATTTCCACAGACTCGGAGAAAATGTGACTTGAAATTGGCATGCTCAAAGAATGTTGCCAGTCTTCTTATTCTCATTTTTACAGTCCACAAAAAAAACCGAGGTAAATGTAGGCTAAGCGATATTTACTTGAGGGTGAGATTTATAGGTTTCTCTAGGAAAATTAATACTAGGTACAACTTTTGTGAGTTTCTCGGAGAACGTAAGCTAAATTGTCGAGTGTCAAATGTCAAAGAGATTATAATTATTTGAAGGAAACGTTGGAGGAAGAAGGAAGAAGAGAGAGAAAGACATGACCACACATGAATGACCATAAAAGCATAAACAGATTTTCAAAATGGCGAGAAAATACCCTTCCAGAGAGTTTTCATGGAGACTCAACGGCACGTTAAAACAAAATATTAAGAGCTCAATCTCCATTCCAGTAGGGCGTATGGAGAGAAAATCAGTAAATGTGTTGACACTTGAGCATGAGTCGTTGAATATTAAAAAAGGATCCAGTTTAAAATATGCACCAAAAGAGGAAGACAAGACAAAAGAGAGAGAGAGAGAGTCACGATGGGAGGAAGACACCGCAAGACGGCGAAGAAAGGAAAAGTGTTTTTGAGCAGTCAAGATAATGACATCACAAGAAAATGGCTGACGGTCTCGGTCGCAAACTAAAGGAAAAGGAGAAAACCAAGAGGAAAATAGACTTGTGTCATCAGAATATCTCAAGCTCATTTCCACAGTTTCCCTGACGAGAGAGAGAGAGAGGAGAAATACCACATGTCAAATCTGCATTCTACATCCTATGTTTGATACTTTACAGACATTCAGTCTTATCGTTAAAAGCCATAGACAACCATGTCGACCGTTCCTTCTCAAAATTAACAACAAGTACAAGAAACACGGAGCAGTTGCACTACTGCACAAGGCAAAACGAGTCGAGTTCAGACTCATTTTCAAGTTTATACTTTATGCAACGACTTTCCCTTGCATAACACACTCAAATAAAACTCATTCCCTCTTTCTCTCTCTCTCTCTCCCCACATCTAAACTATCAACACTCTCTCACACACACTCTCCGTCTCTCTCTCTCTCTTTCTCCCTCTCTCATATCCCCATTATCAAACCAAAATGAAAAGACAAGGACGAGAAGAGAGAAAGTGAAATTCTTGATGGCGAGTGGAAACTCTTGTACGCGACTCCTTTTCTCTCTCTCTCTGTCTCTCTTTCACTTTCCCCTTGATCTATCTTTAGTTTTCTTGAGTCTTCAATGTGGTCGTGGTCGTCTACTGTGGATTTCCTAGACTGTCGAAACTCCACGCAAACATACACGCATTTCCACTACGCACGGAAATACTCCCCATCCCATATTATTTCATTTCATTTTCATATAAGAGTGAACATACTGCTTCGATTAACCGTCGTCTGAGAGAAAGAGAGAGAGAGAGAAAAGGAAAGTGTGCAGATGATTTAAGGAACAAGTTGGCAGAAGAAGAAAACGGGAGAATGCAATTCAGAATTTAGACGAGAAGCTCCCACCATCCACATGGTATTATGTATGTATGTACATACACTGGATGTTGAAGTATGCAAAAGTGCGTCGGATTTTAGACGTATACAGAAGGAGAGAGAGGGAGAGAGAGAGGAAGGCCATGTATCATGTGACACGATAGTCTAGTTTTAGTATAAGCAACAGACTAAAGCCCTGGATGAGTTCTTTTTCTACACCACCACAATTTCCACTTTTATCCACGCAAACTTGACGTACTCGAGTATTCCAAGTACAGATACAATCTGGACCGGAGCAATGTGCAGTGTGGCTGTATCCGTATGTACATAACGAGAAAGAGAAAAGGAGAGAGAGAGAGAGAGTAAATGTACCAGAGCAAAGTACGTTTTGTAATTTGGGAAACGAAACATAGTGTGAGAGAGAGAGAGAGATACAAAGTTTGGAGGAATGAAGGTAGTGGTGAGATTTTGGGAGAAAATCCAAAGCCGGAGCGGAGGAGATGATAAAAAACAGGAGGAAGGGTGTGAAGAGAGAGGAAAGAAGCTATGAGCTATATCAATCTACATGTACAAATGTACAAGATGAGCATGAACATGTCAAAGATAAAGCCCAGAGAAAGTGCATACATACAAGAACAAGATCCCCAACACTCTCGTCGATATATCTATAGGAAACTGGGAAACTGAGAAGAGAAACTGAGGAGTTGGAGTCATTGCAGTCTGTAGTCGAAACTTGTTTAAAATCCAAAGAGTTGTCGACCAACTTTCAGTGTGACGATGAGCTCTCCACTATTTCTTTATTCTTTATGGCGACTCACTCAACTCGTCAGTCGTCGTCGTCCGACGACGAGTCTTACTTGTATGTGGATGTGTATGTGTGTGAATGTGCTGAACGAACAGTACAGTTGGAATTCCCCCTCAGTTTTATGTGTTGAATTTAACACTTTTATCAAGATACTACAGCCAGGGAGAGAGAGAGAGAAAGGAAGAGAAAGAGGAAGGGGCAGAGAACGTATCGTATGCACTATGTACATATGATTCGGCTACTGCTATTCCTTCGCCTATACTACAGATATAAACTAGACAATTTATACGACTCGACTCGTCGCGTGGCTATATTACACTCACAGTCACACTCACCTCCACGTTGCAACTCCACATCAGACTCAGTACAATGACGATTGTCTGATGCAGTTTCAGTTTGGGTTTCATTCGAATTTCCCCATTCGCCCAGAGAAATATCTGTATAAAACGTGATGATATCACAATGATTTCCGATGCTCTTCTTCCAAACGGAGCATCCAAGATTCAAGTTTTTGGGGTGTGGAATTCAGTACTCAGTCAATTTCCATTTCCACCATCAACCGTTCGATTCTCATTCTTGCCGTATGTATTAAGTCATTTATTTTATTAGATTCTCCGCTCTCTCTCTACTTATTTCCTGAGACGTCAAAGGAAATATTCTATCAGAATATCTTTGGAATTTGGAAGAAGCTAACCATCCCACTCAACTCTCAACTTTTGGTCGTATGTACTACAGATATTGAAGGAAGACAAAATGATTTTGTATTTTGTAAATTCAATGAAAATTCAAAGAAGCAAGTTCCTGTTACACCTAAACAAATAACGGCATTTGAAGTTCACGGGATTTAAAAAAAAATAACTGTGAAGGTTGATTGCTCATTGTAAAAAGTTTAGGGTGTACAAATATTGTACACACGATAAAGAAAGAAGAAAATCCCAGTTTTCTATGGAGTATTAGTTAAGAGAGAAAGAGAGAGGAGGAATTCTTTACCTTGGTTACAGACTGTTGTGCAGTCGTCTGCAGTCTGCAGTCTGCATTTGTATTTAGTATAAATAAGAATCGTGTGACTGGACTCGATTGAGGCATGAAGTCAAGTACAGGTGAGTAAATTTAATTGCTGCTTTAAAACCATTCTTTGAACATGGCATAAATAGAATAAATGCATGTTCTAAACGATCTACAACATGTACTCGCGTATTTCGTACATATTTACATGTCCACACGAGCACACTCAGCACACCACATTTTATTGAGCCAGTTCCAGTTTGTTGTGAGTTTCCTTTCCCTTCTTCCCTTTCCCTGTGACTGCCGCATTTCTGCATGTGTTGAGTTGAGAGTTGGTCAGAGCATTTCTCTAGGAATTCTGGTGAGGTGAGTGAGTGTACAAATTTACAAAACAAAAATAAAAAAAGGAAAAGAATTTTTTGTTTTATTTCCTTAAAGTCTTTCTCTAGAGTCTCTAGAGTCCGAGGCTGAGGCTGGCTATGGTGGATTTCTTTATGTTTCCCTTAAACTGCACACACTTTTCCCCTACACACTTTCCCTTGCACACGTTTCCTATGCAATTGGAAGGGTATAAATGGAAATTGGCATGTCAGGAATGCCATGACTGATTTAGATCCTCATGGGAAAGACAAGATTTCTCTTTATTGTTCTGAGTCCTATGAATCTCTGCCTGAGAGAGAAAGTTACGAATAGATGGGAACCATCGCCATAAATAGCAATACCTATACACCAACTCTATCTCTCTCTCTCTCTCCCTGCTGAAAAAACTGTGATACACGTGTAAAAATAGAACAACTATCTCTCGCTCCATACATACATGTGAATATGTGTGTGTGTGGTCCTAAATTTTTCTCCTTTTTTACTGCTGACTTTCTAGGCCACAAAACTACGGGGAAATAATCAAAGTTGATTACTCTTCCAGAACGAGAGAACTCAGAGAGAACGAGAAGGAGAAGAAAAGGGAGGGGGGAAATGCACGGGTGTTTGCCCTCCATGAATTTCACCTGCACAATGAAAAAATACGCATTTTGAATTTCACATTTTGCAATTCCATTCCATTCCATATTCTTTCCCCGTTTTCCTTTCTTTTTTTCTCTTTTTGTGTTGGACTGGTAACAACAACGATAATCGTACGAAAGGGAAACTACACTACTTTGTATATCCCGGATTTTCCTGGTAGCTTTCACCTTATCGTAGGACCACCTACGACAACCCAAACATATACATATAAAAAAGAACAAAATTTGACGGGTGTGTGTAGGCTTGCAAGTATGCCGAGTAACTGCAGCAAATAAATCCACGTTGTTTTCTCTACCTGTGGCGAAATGTTTTTCATTCTTCCTGTCTCTGGAAAGTTCATACAATGAATGTTGAATGTCGAATGTGGAGAGTGAGGAGAGGGAAAAAAAGTGAAGAGAAAGTAGGGAAATAGTAAGAATGCAATATTTGACGAATATTTTTTTTTTTTGCTGGAGAACAAAATTCCGGGAATGGAATTCCAAATTCAATACTGCAATCCATAATAAAGATATATCTGTAAATTGGTTTTGGAATCCAGGTATGTTGCTCTAGAATCTAGAAAATCTAGGCTTTAGACATTTCTCACAGTTACACACACACACGCACACACACAACACAGTTCAGAATGAGGCGCAAAAGGGGGATCAGACAGGAATGGGGAAAGTTTCACTGGAATTAGGAGTGGAACGAGAAGGGAAACTAAAAGTGGAATGCGAAGATGAAGATGCCATATGTTACATGGTTGTGTGTATACCTATGTGCGGATTTGTGTTGGAAAAGTAGAGAGATAGAGAGAGAGAGTGAGAGTGAGAGAGAGAGAAGTAGAATGGAGAAAGTAGAAATCAGTTCAAGATGGGACATAACGGACTCAAGTGTATTCCCCATAAGAATACAAACCACAAGAAGAAGAAGAAGATCCAAGATCGGGCCGAGTTAAACACAATTTACGATTTTCTGATGAAATGTGAGCAAAAGAAAAAAAGAGAAAGAGTGAGAGAGAGAGACAGAGAGAGAGAGAGAAAAGTCGAAGGAAGGTAACGGAAAAAATAAAAAGGAGGCCACTAGAGTCAGTGTCAGGAACTATGGCAGGAATGGCAACTGGAACAGAAATTTATATCTTTACTTTGATCCTCCTGCTGAAAAAACGTTCAACTTTTCTCCTCACAGAAAGAAAATAAAATATATACAAAATTCACATTCAATTCTGATGACAACGACAATGACAAGGACTGCGACAGTTCAGAAGTAGAAGTAGAAGTAAAAGTAGAAAATCGTAGTTGTACTGGAAATGACAAGGATATCAAAATCCCATTTTATTACATTGGTTTTGGTTACATTTGAAGATTTGAGATTTAAAATAAATATGCAAAAAATTAAGGGAAATCTACACTCCCTATACAAATTTGTTTGTAGAAACAAGTAGACTCTCCATTCAGTCAATTCCCCCTTAAAGCAGAAGATTCCCTATGAAATATCAGTAAAAGTAAAAAGTAACGTAAAAATAAAAGGACACACAACTCGGTTATGGATTTTCATATCCCCATAATATAATATTTTACAATATTCAAATAAACTTTGATTTTCTGCTCTCAATTTTCTGCCTCTGCTCGACTCAGCTCCCCCCACACACAACCACAAAGTCCATGTATTTATGTCAAAGCGGAACGACCATTTTTTCTCTTCACTTTTCCTTTTCACTATATGCTCTTTAACATAGAGGGAGAACAATTTTTTTTTTCCTTTTTTTTTGAAAGAAAGTTTTGGCAAACAAGAACAAGTTTGACCATTTCCAAAGAAAATTTTCCTGAAACTCAAATGTTATTTGAAGATAAGTACTCACATCTGGCTTTAGAGAAAACTACACGATGACGATCGTCGTCGACGACGGCAACTCCTCTCCCACTATGACTATCTTCCCTATCTCTATCTGTATAAACTTTATGTAGGTACAACTCGCCACATTTAACTCATTTCATTTTCATACTGTACTTACAAACTGAAACTGAAACTGAAGCTGAAGCTAAAACCGGACTCGTATTCTCTCAAATATGTACATATTATTACATGTATAGAGAGAAAGATACAGTCGACAATCAGTATGACGATGATGACGAGAGAAGCTGAGATGAAGATGAAGACGAAGAAGGAGACAAACTTGATCGAGTTTTCCATTTCAATATAAAAGTGACTATAGTTTAGTGTTATGATGACGAGCCTGAGAAAATGTCTGGTGTTACGTTACATTACGTTCCGTTTCGGATTACGTCTCATACTCTCATGTACATGAACACACGGGGGCGACGACTGAAGAGGGAGAGCGAGAGAGAGAGAGAAAGAGAGAGAGAACGAGAGACTTTGTCGCCGTGGATCATAAACTGTAGTATACGACCGTATTAACTTGCATCCAATTTGCATCAAGTTTATTTACGTTGACAGAGCAAATCTTGCTCCTCCGCCTCTCTCTCTTTCTCTCTTTCTCTCTCTACCTTCGTCCTATCTTTCCTCTGTCTCTCGCTCCTCTTCGGTGACCTCGTTTTTCCTGGGAAATGTCATTATAAAACATACACTTGAAGTAAACTTGAATTTCTCATTGAAAATCATTGAAACTCCATCTAAAACTAAATGCATCATTCTTCATTTTATTCCTTTTGATATGACAGTGAGATTGGGAGGTTCATTCCGTCATTTCATCATTTCCCCTTTTATTATTCCCCTCAAATCTCAAATGACTAATAAGTAGGTAGTACCTTTGAATCTCCATCAAATATTACATTTTTCCAGCCCATACACTCGAATAGCACGTGCAATTCTCACAATACAGATAAATGAATGGAAATTGGACTAGGGAAATATTTGAATACAAACACACGCACAACGAACGAAAGAACTGAGGGGAAAAGGATTTTGACAATTAATTTTAATAAAATTACAAATTACAAATTGAAAATTGAAGGAAATTTACATTATTTGGTATTGTAAGCTAAATGAAAATTGGAAAAGGAAAATTGAATTCTGGATTTTCCATTCTCGAACGAAATTCCTCTCATTTCTCATTTCCCAACCATCAGATTTGAATTTGAATTTGAAACTGCTGACGTGACATTGGCACGAAATGAAGAGGAGAACAAAGTATGTTGGAGGATGGTCATGTGAGGAAATAATTTATAGCTTTTTAATAACGGAAGAGAGAATACTTTATGTACATGTACAGTGTACACAATGTAGATTTTACATGTCTAAAACACCGATTGGAAATAGCACACCTGAAAATGAACATTTTTCCCCGTATGATTTGTAGAGATTGAACGAGTTGAATACTTTGATTTTGTCCAGAAAGAGAGAGAGAGAGAGAGAGGGAGAGAACTTGACCGGAGTCAACAAGAACTTGGACCATGATTCAAATTTGGTTTTGATCATGAAACGATAAAGAATTTATTACGAGTGTGTGTAAGAACAGAAGAGGAAAGAGAAAATATGGGGGGGGGGGGGGAACGGTGAATAGGAAATTGAAGTAGAAATGTAAAAGTAAAAGTGAAAAGGAGCACTCAAATACAGACAGACTCACACAAAACACAAATACAAACACAAAATGCACATACAGACAACTCAATTCCAATTAACTACCTTCACAAAACTGTTCTTTTGAATTCCGGGTATGAATATATGGGGAAGAGAGAGAGAGTGAGTGGATGGAGACCATAATAATGACATAATGAATCCTCTCCATACACTAGAGTTAATAGGTAAAGTGCCTCTACTTTACTTTTGCTTTGGAGCTCTGCGTTTCCTTTCCCTTTTACTTTTGCTGCTCCATTTCCATATTATTCCATGTAGATTTGTAGTTGTTTGTGTGCGACAATGTAGAGAGACTTGAAGCAAAAGCAAGTTCACTATTATTGTCAATTGGCTTCCGCACATCTCCAACCTCTGTGTAGTTTGAGAGCTTCCGAGTTTTGTTTACATATATAATATTTTCCATATTTGGGATTCCCTGTGTCCATAGTCTGTATGACTGTATATCTGGAGGACTGACTCATGAGTGTTGTTTAGAAGTGAACATAATGAGCTGTGTTCTTGTGTCATGGTCGTGAGCACACGAAACGCACAAAGAAATATATATCGTAGTGTGTAGACCATTCAGCAAATTCATGTACTTATGTATTTCTCTCTGTGTCCTTGTTCTGTGCTTCTCTCTCTCTGTCTGTTTGTGTGAGTAAAGTTTAGGTTTTGGCTTGGTAGGTAACCGTGAATGATTTGATTAAGTTGCTAATGTGGTTCAACATAGGCGGACCATAATGATTGCGTTTTTGGGCGTAAAACATTTCCCTTTTGTATAGGCAAATAAATGGCTATTTAAATCGTCCAAAAAGATAGATATGAAATGTTTATTTGCTCTAGAGGAATTGAACCGTTTGCCAATGGAACTCTCTCTCTCTCTCTCTTCTTTCTTTCTCTTTCTGTCTTCCACTCGCTCGCTCTTTCTCTTTTTCTCTTTTTCTCTCTTTCCCCCCTCACTCACTCTTTGGAAAGTGTTCGTGTTTTGGATTTGTATTTTTGAGTAAAAAAAACTGGCAATCTCTCTCTTTTACTGATGCTCTAGCTCTTTCTCCTTTCTCTTTCTCTTTCTGCTTTTTCTATTGAGCGTGTGCTGTATGTGTCCGTTGAAATCCGACTTTGTATGTATTTCCTACAGACACAGACAAACACAAACACACACGCTTGTATTTACAGAGCCGTTTACGTGAACTCTTTCAGGCGAAAAAATAATTATGATCCATTTCAACGTTGTTTGAATATTTCTTGCATGTCCTTTCCGTATATCCACATCACATTAAATCCATGACGATGAATAGGACGCGGACGCTCCAGACACTGTACGATGAACGATAAACGATGAATATGGCAACTTTCCCAAAATATCTATCTCTCTCTTTCTCTTTCTCTCTCTCTTCATCCATTTGAATTCTATTTCTATTTCTATTTGTTTCCCCTGAATATTTTCTTTTATTCCATTCAATTCTTTGCTATAAAACATTCATTGTCCAAATAAAAAACATTTCCTCTCATTTTTTTAATTCACACGACAACACAAATTTAAACTTTCTCTCTCTCTTCCTCTGCTTCCTTTTAATTTCTCTCATTAGACCCCACACATTCAGCTCCCCCTTTTTACACCAGTACGTTTTCCTCCATTGTATGTATGTTTGAAACTTGGAGACCTTGTGCTAAATAAAAACATTTCACGGGGGGAAATCAAGTGTGGAACGAGTAAACAATTTTTGACAGGGATGTTGAAAGAAAAAAAAGCTGTAGGCTCTCAAAGAGAGGAAGGAGTTGAGATAAAATTAGAGAAAAAAAGAGTATGTTGCAATATTGTACATATAGTTTCAAGGTTCTTTATTTGTATTGTATTTCTATGGGTAAAGTAAAAAAAAAACAAAGAATGAAGGGAAGAATCGTCTTTGTGTCTTAAGTATTCGTAATTTTTCTCGAGATGTCAGAGGGAGAGGCTTTTTATGAAAGTAGATTGCCAACATTCAAGGATTCAAGTACAATGTACAAAATGCTTCAAGTCTCCAAGAGTTTCATATTTAGCAAGAAGAAGAAGATGGCAAAAGAGTAGAGAGAGAGAGAGAGAAAATGAAGAATGTTCAGACAGAGGAAAAGTTTTTTCTTGTTTCTTCATACCCCCAGTGTGCAGACGACTCGAGATGAAAATCCCCTACAGTTAAGTCTGGTTACGTGCAATTTTCTTTTGTATGTAGTTCCTACATAAATGAATGAGAGTTGGAGAAAGTAAAAGAGAAAGGCGGAAGGGAGAAGAGAAAGAGAAAGCGTGTGGACTTTTTATTCTAGTTGAGGGAAGAAATGGGATATTTTTGCACTACTTGAACACTCGTATGAACATGAACAGGAGCTGATAGTTTCAGTCGTAGACGGATTTCTCGAGTGAGCTGGGTGACTTCAAGTAGGAGTATTTAGATGGTACAGAGAGGGAGAGAAAAGGAGAGAGAGAGAGAGGGAAAGCTAGTTGCGCAACCTAACCTTGCTTTTACTGTACATCATGACAAAGTAAACTAGACATCATTCAACTGCTGTCTCAATCCCTCCAGTCCACAGTTCTTTACCGAGAAAAACTGCATTGCCGGCTCAATGAAACATTCCATGCTGCAACTAACACTTTCTTCTCCTTCTCTCTCTCTCTGTCTTTCTCTCTCTGATATTTCAACTAAATCTTATCAGCTTGACTCCAACAACATCACCCAGGAAATGTGTTACAGAAACATCACACACGAACTCTCGTATATTTGTATCTGTATATCTGTATGGGAACAGACTAGAAAATAAAAATAATCTTGGACATTTTCATTCTACTAAAAATCACATTGAGCTAAAGTGCAAAAGAACATCACATTGCACATAAAGTAATACATTTCCAGAATTAAATGTTTCTTATACTAAAACACAGCTTTTTTTTCTCTCTCTCTCCTCTTTTCTCTGTCTTCTCCGTCCTTTTTTTTTGTGGTTGTTTTTTTTTTCGGTTTGTCTGGTTTTGGTTTCATTTTGAGGGCATCTCATTACTTTTTACTCTTACTTTTATTAGTTTTTTACTATTATTATTGTTTTTAGTATTATTATTATTTTCATGAAACATTGCAATTGCAATGAGCTTCCACACACCAACATACAGCCATCCACACAATGGAATATGTAATGCGAAGCTCTGCCACATAAACCATCACGTTTTTTTTCTCACTCTGTGTGTGTCCTTTTTCATTTGGGATTTTCTCACACAGAGAGAGAGGTCGAAGAGAAGGCGAGAAACACAGTCAAAGAAAGGGCGAGGGAGGGAGGAGAAAGTCGTACAGTTTGTTCTTTAAAAAAGACAGTATTGTGTAGATTGTCTATTGTCTCAATGGACTCTTGAACTTTCTCACTAAAAACTCCATTGTTTCGTTGTATGTATATCAATAAATATGTGAAATATATCTAATGATAAAGAATATGAGGATTTATCCAATTTCCTCTTTACATTTTTTTCCAACGTCAACTTTTCCACTTGTCAAACAATTTAAGATGAAAAACGAAGAAGACAAAAAAAAACCCTTTCACCAAAAAACAATGAAACATATGGAGAGAACCTTGAAATGTTTTGCCTTTGAGAGAATGAAAAATATGAGTATGAGAAAATGTCTATCGGGATGGCCCCCGTCCTCTACACATGTTTTCCCTTTCATTGTATCCCATGTACATTCTCCATCGATTATCCTGTGATGAAAGTCCCCATTTTTCTCACGCATATCCACATTCATGTTTGTTTATTTTCTCTCTTGTGCCAAATCCCCCATGACTTTTGTTTCTCTTTGTGCATTTGAAGTCGAGAGTCGAGTTCCAAACAATTTGGACACATTTGTGCGATTTTGCAAAAAACAACAACAAAAAAAAAGAAATGGTTTTTTCTGTGCCTCCTCCCAAAAATAGGTGACAGAAATAAAGTGATTTTTGTAATAATATTTACTATTTAGCAATAATAAAATGATAAATAATTTGGGATTTTACTACGTCTATACAGATACAGATATAAATAATTTCCCCCTTTATTCTGCATCTATTGTTTGGGGATAGGAAAAAAATCCCAGCTCAAATGTGCACACACAATGAGAGTTGGAATAGTGGTGGAATGAAAAATTAATGATCGGGAAAAGAAAACAAGGGAAGAGAGAGAAGAACCGAGGAGAGAGAAGCACCGAGGAGAGAGAAAAAAACGGAACGTTTCTTCAATATGAAATTCAACATTCCACGCCCCACATTTTGAAAACTATTAAAAGTACACGAGAAAGAGAGACAGAGAATGAATTAAATCCGTGTGGAAAAGGAAATAAGCCGTTTACGAAACACTTATTTTTATACTATTCCTCTCCATATATATTTTTTAATGTTCTCTGTCTCTCATTCTCATTCTTCTTGTGCTTCTTCTCCTCGTCTTTTCAATGGCAGTAAAGTGAGAAGTGAGTAGGGAGAGAGAGAGACAGAGAGAGAGAAAGAGAAGGAAATGAGACAAACAGGTGCTTTCCTATGCAAATTGATTCTAATCTTGGGATATTTTCGAGCCTACAATTGCAATTTTGATTATTCCCACGGTCGTTAAGACAATACAAGCGAGCGGAGGTGTATAACCAGAAATTACAGCATAACTTTAGAGCTTTAGTCTCTACATCTATATCTACAAATATATGTACCATGACAAGAATTCCTTCATATCTACTCGCTATATACATAGATATTTGAATGGGAAAAAGAAACTCTGTCGCTTCTCACTTTCCCTCTTTGTTAGTGTTGGCAATCGGTAGGATTTGGAGTATTTTGACAAACGTAAAAGCTAATCGGGAGTTGACGCTTTTTACTTCCCGAGTTTAGTTTTTCTATGCCACGGCCTGCTGAACATGAAAGAGAGAGAGAGTGAGAGAGAGAGAGAGGTGGGAAGGGAAGGGAGTGTAATGTGTAATGGATATGCAAATGCGGCTTCGAATGTAAATACTCACGTTTCTTCAAGTAGTTTTTATGAGTGTGTACTGTGTACCGCTCTGTCTCCGTATAGTCTGTAGTGAAAATAAGGTTGAAGTAAGGAACACGTCGACTATGCTGCCTCCCTATGCTGCCTCCCTATGCTGCCTCCCTATGCTGCCTCCCTATGCTGCCTCCCAAAAAACCTATGCTGCCTCCGTATGCTGCCTCCCAAAAAACGGGAGGCAGCATAGGTATTTTGGTTGGGTTAGGTTTTTTGGGAGGCAGCATACGGAGGCAGCATAGTCGACGTGTTCCTTACTTCAACCGAAAATAATACTCAAATACAGTGCGAAGACAGTACTAGAATACTGGAAAGGATTACTGATATGAGAAAGTTGGAGTTGGGTGTCTATTAAGTGAGTCTGTGGGTTTCTGGATCTGGATTTTCATATACAGAATACAGATATAAAGACACACTTTTGTGCAGTTTCTGTGTCTGTGTGTTTTTTTGTGTCTGTGTCTGTCTTCAGTGTCTAACATGATGTTTGCTTTTTCAAAAACCCCATTTTCTTGAACAAACTTTTAAATGACAATGAGAATGACAACCCATTGAAAGTTGTCGTTTCCGCTCTCACACCGTTCCATGCAAATATCTTCGTCTTTCTCTCTCTCTCTCTCTCTCTCTCTCTCCCTCTCTCTGTCTCTCTGTCTCTCTGTCTCTCTCGCTCTCTTACTAAACCAAATACCTTTGGTGTCATACACTGACGATGCCAATGTGAGTTGGAGTCATAAAACGGCAGTAGCAGTGACAAAAATAGTTTGCAATAATTGACTTGAGAGCTCTCATTCTCATGGAATGTCAACAGAGTCAGAATGAAAACACGCACGCACGCACGCAGTACAGAATACAGAACACAAGGAGAAAGAGAAGGAAAATGAGAATACTTTAGGCATCCAACTGTATTAAATATTGTACTTTTATTCGTAGTTGAGAGAATAAATAATTACTGCGTTCCTCTGTGGTTATTTTTGAGGTTCATCCTCAAAGTCCGTCCAAGCTCACTCACTCACAGAGAGAGAGAGAGAGACTTGAAAGAGAGTCTCAATTCTCATAAAAGTCATAAAGCTTAGCTTTTAATTATAGAAAACGGAATGATTGTTTAAATATACACTCGCAGAGAATATTGTAGGTATAATTAAATATTCCTTAGGATTCTCACTTTCACGAGTGCGACATGATGATCTCAATTTTGAACCTTCTCCAGATACAAATACATACTCCACTATGACTATGCCCATTAAAGATACACAAGAACAAGAATGGAGAGGGAGAGAGAGAGAGAGACAAGGAGAGCGTCAAGATGAAGCAAATCTTCGTCTTTGTCTTCATTTTCTCATACATCCCCATTCAGTTTTAGGTTACTTTGCATAATCTTTGTGTACCAATGTTTGGTTCAAGTACAAAAGTACACACTGAATGACGGAATGACGAGGACAGCTTAGAAAATCTAGAAGCTATATGGAAACTCAAGCGTTCGTCCATGAATATCAAAGGCAAAGCAAACTCTTGTACGATACGATACGATACGTTCAACACTATCTCCACTCTACATTTTCCATAGTCATTAAACCAAGACAGTGCGGGTACAACTAAATATGCACATACATACTGATATTACACACACAGATACAAAGGAAAGAGACTGTAGAGACTCTGCTGAGTCTATTCTATCGGGACGACTCTTATTGAAACAGAAACTCTTCCGTCTCCCTCCACAATCCACAATCCACATCACGAAACGAAACGAAACGAAACGACACACATTTTCTTACCTTCCTTTTCTCCCCTAAGAAAAACAAACCGTGTTTCATTCCATTTAATGGCTCACATAAGGAAGCTCGTCATTCTCATCATCATATCAAAGGGAAAGACGATCAAGACGGAAAGTGAAGGTGGATTTTTTTTTTTTTAAATAAAAAGTAGTCGGTGAGCTTCTCGTCTCCGTACATACGGAGCTAATCTATACATATGTATGGAAATGTCGTGCCATTCGAGCGTCAGTTTCATTCTCAGTAAACATTCTCGCTCCCAAAGTGTCTGTCTGTGTGTGTGTGTGTGGCCGGGTCTGCTCCATTCATCGACATACACAATACACTAACTACAGATATAAACTCTACACTCTGCAGCATCTCTCGTCTCGCTCTTCTTCTTATATGAATATGGTACAGTGTGTAACTGTGTAGGGGAGGGTATGTACATAGTAAATTTATACGGTATAGAAATCTGGAGAGTGTGTGCATGTTTAATGTATTTATGTTGAGTTGTGTAGCTCGCGTTTTCTCCTTCTCCTTCTCGCTCTCTTTCTAGCTCCAGTTGAAGCAGCTAGCCGAGTCTCCCTATTGTTTCATTGGTCTTGATTTTCGTCTTGGTCTCGCGTCTGAGTCTTGGTCCTCTCAATCTAAATCTAAACAGCAGCGCCTTTCTATCTGTAGAGTGTAGAATGTAGATGGAAAGAACGGAGAAAACTACTTAAATCCACCCTTCAGACACATTTGCATACTTAGTTTGGGTTTAAGTACGCCTCTTATTTTCCTTCACAGATTCCTTTTCTCTACTCTCTTTCTCTCTCTCTCTCGCTTTCTAGCCTTTAACCTCCGTCTGCACTCTGACACTCTGAAACTCCTCTGAAACTCCTCTGAAACTCAGGAGCTTGGGAGGAAAAAATATATAATGGGGAAGAGTAGAAGAGGAGCGAGTCATGGATGCATATAAACGACAAGCGATGGGTCCAACAAACTCTCTTCACTTCACCACTATCAACAGCCATCCAGAATCCCAAATCTAAAATCCGGAATCCAAAATCCAGAATCCAGAGAGACCAGACGAATTTCAAATGTGACTCTCCAAAACACGTACAGTCCCGTCATCGTCATCGTCAACCACAAACACACACATTCACGCACTGCCAAACGCCAAACAAACGAAAGTAGAAGCGTAAAGACAAAATAAAAGGAAGATGAAGATGACGATGAGCACCGAGATATGTCCAACTTTCTCTCGCATATCTGGTTATAAATGGATTAAGGTTAAGAGCAGATATAATAGAGTGAAGAGATTCCAACTCCTCGTTCAATTTGAATATTT
The DNA here is from genome assembly GCA_034699125.1 of Gisinianus flammeolus. NCBI lineage: Eukaryota > Metazoa > Arthropoda > Collembola > Symphypleona > Katiannidae > Gisinianus > Gisinianus flammeolus. Next base: position 31,844 of record JAIUND010000186.1, on the reverse strand, counting down.
TGACCTCAAATGTTGTCAACGCTCTCCAGCTTGACTGTTCAGGTTCAGTGTGAGTAAGTGAGGCACGTTGGGGTTTGGATGACCCGAGTGTCAGAAGACGATGGGCGTCATAATAATAAACATCAAGGATGATGTCAGCAGGATTCAAGATGTCTCGAGTACAGACTATGTCTGTGTACTACCCAATACAACTCATTTGTGGAGCATCAAAATGAAAGATGAAAGATAAAAGATGAAATCGAACGTCTTAAATCAACACGAACAAAACATATGGAAATTTATGTATTATCGCTATGTTGTATCTGGGAATTGTGGACTTTGACTTGAGAAATTACTAAATCGAAATCCAGTTTGTATCTAGACATCAGAAGACACTATAAAATCATTCAAATGACAAAAGGAAAAGGACAAGGACACAAAACGAGGGAAATATGTACGATTATATTATTATGATTACACACAAATGGACATTGACATTATTGCTGTGCTGTGCTGATTGTGAGGGTGAGTTCTCAGAGCTTTTGTATCTTTTATTCACGTAATGACCGAATTCCCAACTCAAAATCCAAGTCTAATGGTTTGTTTTCTATTTTCTATACCGATGTCAATGACAATGTCAATACAAAGACATTAAGTAAGTGATGATGATGAAGCTTTCATAATCATCTGCTCAACTTGACAAACTGAATAGAGGCGTGACACTAACAAACAAGCTCATTGGACCAGACAAAATCTCTCTTTCTCAATGTTTCTCTCTCTCTCTCTCGCTCATGTTCATTCATATTTCCCCTTAAGATCATCCAGATTATATATTTGTGTAGATAGAAATACAGTTCATGCAAATCTCTCATCTCTACACACGCTCGTCTGACTCTCGGTCGTTCTCCCTCCCACTTTCACGCCTTTTCACTCCAAATGTATGGAATAAGGAAATATCTGAGATAAGGTGAAAAGACTGGAGAACTCGGCTCTACAGACAAAACCAAGATTTTAGGCAGTCATACACAGGAGAATATATGAAAAGAAGGATTTGAGAGATTTGGGATTTGAGATTTTTATTCCATAATGGGGACGACTAAAAAGTGCTAAGAGATTTTCATAATACAGATATTCCTATTATTATTCCCATTAAAGTATTAATATTTCAACAGTCTACATTCAACTTTGAACTTTTGACTCAACTTCTTCTGATGACCCAAAAAAAACGAGAAACGACAAACCAAAACCCATAAAATTTCAATGAAAATGTGCTAATACGCATGAAACCAAAAAAAACTAACTTTCTCTCTGCCCCACACCGCAAAGTTAGTTTCTCCAGTTGAGTTTTTTTTTTATTTAATTTTTTTTTGCTTGTGATGGGGTTCAAAATTTGCAAGATTTTTTTTTGTCTTCGAGTTAAGCTTAGTTATACAGTTATGCATGAGGGAAAGGATGGACAACAAAGAAACTTTTTTTTTCTCTTTTTCCATGTTTCTTCTTTTCATGTGTAAAGTCAAGGGGAGGAAAACTGATAGAAATATGTATAACATAGAAATGAAAAGGACTGTTGGAGCTGTACATAAAATAAGTCAATAAGTTTCTAATTTGAAAGTCTTCACTTTTTCACTTTCACTGGAGAAAACAATTCAAAAAGTTTGTAAAACGAGAGAGAGAGAGAGAGAGGGAAATTTTTTTATTTCCAGTCAAAATGTAAGAAAATGTTGGTAGTCATTTGGTTGGAGTTTGAGTGAATGTGGAATTGGAATATTCCGGATTCCATACATCATCACATGCACGCACATGTGTACATATCTATATCTGTAGATTGAAGATAGAAAAGAGAGAGAGAGAGAAAGAGCATGACGACTGACAATAGAATTTGTTAGAGCTCTTCACTCCCCCACCAAAAAGATCTCTCTCAATCCAATTCGTACTTATCCAATTTTCATTTCACTACTACTAGTACAAATATTCCAATTCTCACGAGCTGTGTGTGTGTGTGTGTGTGTGACTGTAACAAGATGAAGACGCGCGGAAATCCCGATGAAGATGAAGATGATCAGAAGGAAAGATGGGAGATGGAATATTGGATGGAATCTACATGGAATTTAAAAGTATTATTGAGAAACGTTTAGTTTACGCAAATTCCCTCTTTCCCGTTCACGTTTTCGGGCTTTTGAGGTTCCCGTATGTCGTTTATTTTTTTTTTTCGATGGATGCAGATGCAAACTTGAATAGAGACTAGAGAAATATGTGCATAAATTGAGTTTTTTTCAGGGAGGAAAAGCTTAGGGTTTTTTTTTTTTTTTTTGAGTTCGATGTTCAAAAGGAGAAAGTAAAAGGCAAGAAGACAAAAATTTTTTCAGTCGCAAGAATAAACGTTACTTTTTCTTTTTCAAAGGGAGCTAAATTCGTGGCGTATATACGCAGAAGAATCTTCCATTTCCAGTTTTCAATGTAACGAGTGTGTACAACAAAGAATAAAAGGAAACAGAATGGACACTTGAGTAACAGTTACTGTAGCAGGAAATACGATAGAAATATGAGGGGAAAAAAGTTCACTTTTTTTGGGGGGGGGAGAAAAATAAAGTTCCTTGTGCTTGTAACTGTAATTTGATTGAAGGGATGTGCAAATGTTGTACGAGTGAATGAATGGGAAATGGGAAATGCACATAAAAAGCATACACCATAATTGAGACGATTCTCCGGAAACGTGTGAAAAGTTTTTTACAGTTCAGTTTTTTTTTGTGGACTTGACTTTGTGTCTTTCTTGAGAGAGAAAATGTTCCTTACATTTAATACATTTAATTTGACTGAAAACTGGAAGCTGAAAAAAGATGTGAAACATATGTATTGTAACGTTGTATTTGTGGTTGTTGGGATATCTGCTATTTTAATCAATGAATTACAAGAATAATTTAGGGGAAATCTCTCAAAACTTGTGGGGAAATTATTTAATTGATGTGTAAAACCTCGAGGGCCTATTCTAATTTCAATTGTGAAGGAACCGCAAAAGGATAATACAATTGGGAAATTGGGAAATTGGGATTTTGTCGTTTTGGCATTTCGGGGTTCCCAAATTTCTCCTAGAGATATTTGAAGGCCTGAAGGGAGTTGAGTGTGTAACTTTCACAGGGAAAATACATATCACGTTGGTTTTGGTTTCCACTCCGCTCGGCAACTGAGACTGAGAACTGCCGAATGTGAAATAAAACAAGTTTTCAATCAGCAAAACACGCACGCATCACCATTCCCCCAAAACCCAAAGACACTCGCTGTGTGCCTGTCTGCATGTCAAACCTATGTATGAATTCGTATATTCTCCGTCGTCAACTATGGACATTTTCATATGAAAGCGAGAGAGAGAGAGCATAAATAGGATTTTGACACTAGAGAATTGAGAGTTCTTAAGAAAAAACTTTTTCTCCATTTCCTAATTGAAAGGTTTCGTCCCGTTCCGGCTTTTTCCTTTACTCTCTGAAACATCAATGAAAGTTGGAGTTTTTTTTTTTTTGCACTTGGCATTCAAATTCAAACTTAAACTTGAAAGCGTCATCAACCAGTTACAATTTATATCTGTACATATGTATATGTATGAAAAAAATATTGAAATGAGAGTCAGATCAAAAACATTCTCGTCTTAATCTTACACATTTTACATTTTACACACAACATGCTCGACTCGATTGAAATGTTTTCATGTAAATATTGAATGTAAGACAGTTGGAGCTTCCCCCCCCCCTCCCCCCGAAATGAGGAACTAAATGGTGAAGCCGAATTGGGGGAGCGAAAAACTACAATGTAAAATCAACTGTAGAGAAATTTATGGAAATTACAGAGTTGCAATAGCTCACCATGGAATTCCTAGAGAGTTAATTAATGAGTTTAGGCAAACAGCAGACGGTGTTATTAATCAACCAAAAACTTTTTCCTTCCTCCTATACAAGCCAAGACTAATGTTGTGCATATACACACTTTTATTAGAAAACTCTTCCCTTTTTCCACACACACACACACACACATACACACGCGTTATAATATCTCAACTTAAAATAAAGTCTCAGTCCACCCTCCTCAATTCCTTATTCATTATTCCTCTCTCTTTCTCTCTTTAAAGTTTTTCCATATCATTTACCTACTGGGCTCATTATTAATCATTCCTTTTTATTTTATTATCATTAAGTCACTTCAACTTTTGCAGTCACTTTATTAGCTTTTAACGCCATTCTCCCAACATCCCCCCTTTTTTTACCATCGTCTTCCTTCTTTCTAGCTTTCCTTGGGAAAACTAGAGAGAGAAATTCCACAACTTTCATGGATCTCTAATGAAAATCCTCTTTTAACAAGTCATTCAACATTCTCTTCTTCTCAGTTTGTCAACGTTCCGTTTTTTTCGTTTCCCCTGTGAAATTCAATCGTCATTTTCCTTCTATCGTATGTTTAAAGTTTCCGTCTGCACCGAGTAAAATATTTTCCTCTGTTTTATAAGGTACAATATATAGAAAAAAATTGGGAGAAGGGAAAAATGTGGAGAGGTAAATCCATATAATAAATAATTAATGACAAAATCATTAGTCATTAGTTGAGACTGATTGTTGGAAGTGAATAGAGAGTAATAAATGAAGCTTTGGCATGATCCATGTAAATGAATGGTAAGTGTAGATGAGATGGTCATATGTATATATGGTTGAAATCTGTCGATAATTTAATCTATAGGAGTGTATGTGTATATGTATATGTAGGTATATCTGTAGAATATAGAGGAAAGATAATTCCATATGATTCCGAAGAGGCTAGACAAAGTAGACGTTGGAATGGGAATTGAAATAAGGAAAAGAATAAGAGAGAGAGAGAGAATATCAGAAGGATATCAGTAGAAATGTGAATGTGAGTCCTAGAAAGAACGAAAGAAAGAAAAAAACGAGAGAAAAGAATAGAAAAGGAAAAAAAAAAAAAAAAGGAAGAAGGGAGAAAGTCCTTTTCTTTTTCTCTTACCTGCCACAATCCTGTCAGCCACTGCAACGAACAATAGGAAGATCCCGAGTGCATTCATATTTCACTCTCACTCACTGATCCCAATGTCTTATCCCGCTTTTTTAGTTTTACTCTCCGTCCTACTCAGCTTCTTATTCTTTTCACTAGATGAATGTCCGTCCTTTTCTACTCGTACATCCATTCCAGTCTCAACAAATCCGGATTTACACTTTTTTCACTCAACCCAAATTCATAGAATCCTGAACAACCCACGACGGTTTTCCCTATCAGCCTCAACTCCAACTCCAGCATCATCCGCATTGGCATTGGCATTGACACTTTCACTCTTTCCTTTTCTCTCTCTATCTTTCTTTCACTCCAGTCAGTGTAATTTGAGCCCGTTATCCATTTCCATATATTTTTCACATACCCACACACAATCACACACTCTTTCTCTCTCTTACACACTCACTACTCTTTCTCCCATCCCATATCCATATTGAGACACACAAACACGACACCACACAGACTGGCTGGCTCAATACCCTGGACAACTTTCAACGTTTTATACCCCCAAAACGAATTGACAAGTCCACCGAGGAACGTTCCGTTCCTTCCCTTTGTATTCACGTTGGATTCTATATGGATAATTCTCTGAGTTACTCCTTGTGTTGTCAGTTATAGGAAATTGTGAATGAGATGATTTGTAAACATAAACATGAGTAGATGCAGCAACTTTCACTTTCTATCTCTCAATCCGTAATTTCAATATACATACGAAGACCTTGTGCGTATTTGTACATTGGAGAGAGAGAAGTTGAGGGGAAATGTGTTGTGTGTCAGATTGTCAGAGTGTTATCTGTTTTTCTTTCGTCGGTGAAGGAAACGAGGGAAAGAGAGAGAGCCGGCTGACTCTGGTTTTTTTTTTCTTCTTCTTTCGATTCACTTGAAAGAAATTATCGCAAAGAGTGAAGACTTGAGAGCAAGAAAGAGAGAAAGTGAACACACTGAACTCTTTTCTCACTCTTTTTTTTGTCTGTTTGGAGTCTCTTTTTGGTCTAGTGGGGATGTTGCAAGTGGAAGAGTAGTTTGTACAAGAGTAATAAAGTTGTAAGTCGAGAAAAAGTAATCTGTTCAACACTCAATTCACTTTACCTACTTATTTACTATCTCCTTCACACTCATACAAATTGATGATGTCTAAATTGCACATTAAAAGTGCATTTGAGCGGGTCATTACGAGAGTTGAAGAGAGAGAACACTTTCTTTGAGGATGACGAAATGACGGCAAATATTTCCTTCTCTTCTCTTCCTCTATATTCATACGATATATTCTCTCGTCTTGTCCTTTCCTGGAACTCAGAGACTCGAGAGCACTTACAACTTATAAAATGTGAATTATTTCAAATCCCAAAACTCTGTAGACAAATAGACAAATGTGTAGTCACCACGAAATAAGATAGATGAAGGTGGAGAAAACGGAGAAATCCAGACTCGTGTGCAGATGAAAAGAGATGGACAGAATTTCAAGTTTTCCTCTTTTTTTTTTTTTTGATCTGACGGTTGTTGGTTGAGAGAAATCTTGGGGGGGATGGTTAACAATTTAACGGATAATAATAGATAATGTGAGGGGGGACTCGAGTGGCATGACAATGAAAATACACTGCTAGATACTCAGCCGCACACAAGGACTTTCCACCATCCTACACTTTCATATCTTGTACACTTCTCTCTCTCTCTCTCTCCTGTCCTCCAGTCGTTTCCTCTGTCAAAATTCAGATTCACACAGATTTGACGAAGAATATTGTGCAAGACGACGGACGGGCTGGCAACTTGTAACTCACAATTTTCGAATTTTCGAATTTAGAATTCAGAATTGAAGACCGCAGAGACGAAGGAGGGAACTGAAGGAAGAGAGGACTTTGTGGTGGAGTTGAATAGGGAATGGCTTCCAGCAAAACCCATCGCACACACATACATAATACAGTATTCTGTTGAATACGAAGGCGAATGCACTTACGCCAACTTGAGTCCTCACTTGTGATCGTGCTCTCTTTCTTTCTCTCTATCCTGTTTCACTTTCTACTCGAACCAAACGGAGGAATGTGAATTGAGAACTGAGAACACACAGTGTTGTGTGGTGCACATGGAAACTCGACTCGACTCAACTCAAACTTGTGGACGGTCTATTCTGTTGGGTTGTGTTTGTCGTTGTCGTTGTCGTTGTCGAGTGAGGAAAAGTGCATTTGTGGCAATAAATAGGATATGACTGACTCAATGACGAAGCATATAAATGTGAAATGTCTTTATATAGACTCAATTCATCCACTCGTCACTTTCATTTTCATTTTCATTTCCCACATTTCTATCCGTATTCTTTCTATGTACTCCAAATTTGGACTCAGCGTAATTTTCTACTCTCAACTATACACAAAAGAATTCAAATTCCAAATTCACTTGAGCACACAGTCAGACTCTTCTCTTTCTTTCTCTTTCTTTCCCCCAGACACCATCCACATCTTCTTTTTTTTTTGTATAATACTTGGAGAATTTAAAATTTCCGGATTCTCTGCCCCCCGTTAAGAAAGTAGTGGGAGTTTTTTTTTTTAACAATTACGACAAATATACGTAATTGTATGTATATGTATCAAAATTGGTGAATTGGTGAATTGGTGAATCTGTGTGCACTCTTTGATTTATTTTTGTTGGTTTCTTGGAAATGTATGTGGGAATATAATAATGAGTAGAGGAAAAAACGAATCACGTTCTCTTCACTTCATAAATGGAACACCGAAAAAGATTTTTTCTTTCGTGTGGTTAGTATTTTTATTTTTATTTTTTGCGGGAGGAATGGAAATCTTATCGTGCAGGTTTAGTAATGTTGTTATCGTATTTTGTCCGTGTGTGTCCTTGTCCTTTTACTTTCACTTTTACTTTTACTTTTCCGCCTCTTTGCTCCGGCTGAGCTAAAGGAAAAGGGAATTTATCCTCCTCTTGATTTTTTGTGGTGATACTCTCTCAAAGAGAGATGAATCCCGTCGTCTTAAATTTCCCTTTCACGTTCTCACATTAACTTTTGTCGAATAAATTTACTTTTTTTGGGGATTTTTAAAATCCTTCTTTTTTTCCTTCCCTCACTCTTTCACTCCAACTCACAATGATACACTTGCAAGAAAGAGTATATTTACATTTGTATTTTTTTTCTCTCTCTCACTCTCTTTCAATACTTTATCATTTCCTTCTTAAACGATCCGGCTCAAAGGGAAAGAAATACTGCGCTTTTTTCTCCCCACTTCACACTTTTCTAGATAAATATCCCAATCTGTCACTGTAGATTATATTTATATTTATTATTTGCACTTTTTTTCACATAAAATCCTCGTGACTTTGTAGTTTAGTTTTTTTTAGCGTTTGAGACGGTTCAAATTGTCGTGGAAGTGAACTGTTGACCTTGACCAAGTTTGATAAAAAAAAACAAATGTACGTTGTGTCTTTGATTTGAATCGCGACTACATTTTTTTTTTAGTTTGCTCTAAATTATTGAGAGGAGAGGAAGAGAAATTGGGGTTGTGTAGTTTCAGACTCAGGTCTTATGTATTTTGTATGGGGGAGGGAAGTTGGATATTTAGATATTAGTAAATTTAATACGGCATGAAATTGAATGTAGTTTCCATAGAGTGGTAATCCAAGGATTATGAAAATGTATGTTTGGTCCGGGACTTGTGTGAGGTTTGTCTGAGCTAACCAAGCGTTGAGAAGAGACTGGGGAAAGAATGGAGCAGAACGCGGTGGAGAGAGAGTCAGTGCACCGGGAACTCGGGCTGCTGCAGCCCGGGGTGGCAGTAAAAAAAACCCCCCATCTCTCTCGCACTCTCTCTCTCTCTCTTTCCTTCTCGTGCTCACTATATCCCCCCTTCCTGTACATCATACAGAACCAAATCAGGAACTCTCTGTCTCTCCCACTCAGAGAGACAGAAGACAAAGCTACATAAGTTTACACATTTGCATTGGCTTTGCAAAGTCAGTACATAGTCAGTTCGACAATGCCTATGGCATGGCATGAACAAGTGAATATGTATGTACATATCAGAGAATCTCCCACTTTTCACTTATTCCCGTTTTTTATGTTAAAACTCGACGAACAAAACACATCTCAAAGGATTTTTTTTTCTCAATTTAATTATGTATTTTTTATCGGCAGATTATTCTCTACTGCAGTCTGCAGAGTTGAGAGTAGGAAATTCTCTGTGACACGAAGTACTTAGTTGGAGTCGAAATTGAGAGGCAAGTGTGAGGACATGATGAGTATGTATGCGGGCTTCAAGGCTTCAAAGGACTTCATTGATCTGTGGAGAGTTGACTCAAGAGGATTCCTACATGGATGGAGATCCAAACACGTTCACAAGTACCTGTATTGCATCCATGTACTCGCCATCTACTCGAATTTGCCCTTTTTTAATACAATATAATTAAAATCCAGCGTTCACTCTGTACATTGTAGACAGATGTTTTTCTCATATGAAAATCAGAGATCAGAGGGAATGAATGAAGTGGACGTTTCATCGGGTACAAATAAGTTGTAGTAATTTTTCATTTTGATTTTGATTTAATGACTGTTACATATATTGAAGAGGTTGTGATCCTGTAATCAAGAATAGGTAGAAAGATATCCTGCTGACGCAAAAGTTCAAGTTTAGAAGTCGTAGTCCTCCCAAATGAATTTGATTTGCAATTGCAATTGCAATCGCATTCTATTAGGTACGTTTGAAATTGGAAATGCAGTTGGCATTTAAAATCAAACTAATTTGCTCGACGAGGAGGTGAAAGTCCATCCGAGACTTTTGTTCCAATTTCCAATCAGAAGTGAAAAAAACTTGTTTGTGACGAGATGGTGATAATTAATTTAATGATTTTGTCTCGAATTCACAATAAGTGAGAAATCGTATACATGCTTTTGAATTGAATTTCACATTTCTAACGACCAAGACTGAATTTGAATATTTGAGCGTATCGTATTTCTATTTGCTTTTGTTTTCGTTGTTCGGTTGATTTTTGTCCTGCAAGTCTTTGTAGTTGTGTTGTATCAGTGAGACTACAAACACACCACACAGCGAAATGATGATCGCAAATTATTAGGTTGAAGTTGGAGTTTCACGTTTATGAACAGACTACACAGAGAAATCGAGAGAGAAAGAGCAGAGAAAGAAAAGTATAATAATTAAGTACGCTCCAGAGAAGATACAATTTATGACTACAGAGAGCCAATGGAGTTGGGCTTTAAAAAACAAGTCTCTTTATATGCACTTGTATGTACAATATGTACATACACATACAACTACAGAGCACATCTTACTCATGAAGAACAGACAATATCATCTGTAGCGGGAAAGCAATAAGGTGGAATAGAAACGAGTTGATCTCTAAATTCAAAAAGTACCCGTCTATCCGTTCCAACTTTCAATTCTCAATTTCCGCGTCTGTCTCTCTTTCTCTCTTGTTGCACACAGTCAAAGTCTGGATGGGAAAGCTACATCCCAATTTTCAATCATATTTATAATTATAATTATTATTATTATTTCCCAACTCACCTCCCACAAACATCTGCCTTTATTGTACATTGAGCATCAACAACAATTTTTGACATAACAACTTCCGTTGTTTTGAGTTTTGCATTGAATTTGTTAATATTAAAATTGTAATTGCAATTGTAATTGAAATTGAAATTCTGAGATGTATAATATTTTCAATGTAATTTAATATATATATAATATAATATAATTTAAAGGCGATGGGATTTCATTTTGAAAATCCTGGAAAGAGTCCAAAACTGGGTCATGAATCACCCATAAAAAAAACAATATAAATGCACATGATTTTTTACGAGTGGACACAGAAACGAAGATTTACAACCCAAACTGCCTGTTTTATATGCAATGCAAAGCAAAGCCGAAATGCACGTACAAACAACTGAAACAACTGAAACAACCCAAAATGTAAATGTAAATGGTGAGAATGCAAAAAGGGTTCAGTTAAACCAACGTTAAAAAAATCTAACCATGTCGTGTTACTTACTTGTTTTTTTTTTGTAGATCCATTTAATATATCCTTTGTTAAATAGCATACACAATTTTTTGTGAGAATTGAGAAAAAATCCAAGTTGGCTTGAATAATATTTCGTCCTTGCTGCCGTCTGCCGTCATCAAATAATTTTCCTTAATTATACTTTATGCTCCCACGACATGCCATTCCCATTCCCATCTCCATTCCATTTCATGCAAAGCAAAGTAAAGGTCACCTTTGAATGTTTTTTCTTTCCCTATACATGTATACATTGTAACATTACACAAGAACAAGAACCCAACTTTTCCATGAGCAGAGAGAGTAAAGTTGAATATTTCATGTCAATAAAACCGACACACAAGCCCCACCAAAAAAAGCGTTGGAACGCCCCGTGATGAACAATCGTTCGAGCTAGATAGAGTTTCGTATGTGAAATTGGAGGAAACATTGTGTTTGTGTGTGTGTGTGTGAATGTGTGAACTATGAACCATGACCTACGTCAAGTGAAAGCGGCGTCTTATGGATGGCAAGGGGAGGAGGGATAAGATGGGCCATTTCATACATGGAAAACTCACTGTGAGACACCACTCGAGGGCTCCTTGGAAATTCACACTTGCTCACTCTCTCACTTTTTCTCCCGACACTGTGCTACACAGTCCATAGAACAGCCAACAACTAGAACATCATCCCATTTGAAATATTCCCTGGAGATCATCTTGTCAACCACATCCATATGTTCATCCTCATCTTCATATACAGATAGAATACATATGCAAAAAATTATCCTCAATGAAGATTTCTGCAAGGAGAAAGATGTGTAGTTGATGGAAATGGAAACATTTTTCAACTACTCCTTGAAAAACGCATGTGAGTGCATAAAACTTCATCTCTTTACTCGGACTGCCGGACTGCCGGAAAATCGGAGTTATGTTATTACAGCGGCATTACCCCGACAAAAAACAAGGGCATAATTTATCTAATTTAACTTTAGATACATGTTTAATCATCGTAAACATAAATGTGATTGAAGAGCGACAAAAAGTGATGTGTCACTCTTTATGTTCAATTCTCCTTTAAGCTCTTGTTCACTGGAATTTTTTTTATCCTTGTTTTGTGGCTTTGTACTCTGTGTTTCTGCTTTCCTTTCATGTAATTAAGCCATTAACTGTGAGCTGAGCATTTGAAGCACATTTGAGTTGTTGTTGTGAACTGGTGATTTACGAATGAGGTAGAAAAGAGAGAGAGAGAGAAAGAGTAAAGAGTTTTACTTAGCGTTAACCGAGTGTAATTATGGCTTGGAATCTAAATCTAAATCTGAATCTGAATCAGGGAACAGAGTAACCTACAAAGTACAACATACAACATACAAGGGGCCAAAGGGATAAAGTATATACAAGCTGCGTGTGTCTCTTAAATTAAAACATCCTCTCTTGTAATTAACATACTTTTCATAAATAGCAACCGAGAAGGAGAACAGCCGACAGCATATTTTATCGCTCCTGAATCACAACTAAAGTTTGTCGATTAGACGATTACAGTTTTCATGTTCCTCCAATCGTCTTCTTCTTCTTCTTCTTCTCCTCCTCCTCCTCCTTCTCCACACTGAACACTGTAAAATAACTCTTATTTTCTCATTCTCTTGAGGTCTCGAGCGGATTTTGGATAGTGTAATTTGTTATTTACTTCTTGTACAGCATTTTCTAAAATTCTCTCCTGGCACCTTTCTCTCTCTCTCTCCTATGAAATGAATATACACAGTGTAAAAATAATACAGATAATAATTTAGTGAAATGAGACATGCGATACCTTGAGCTCCACAAAAGCTCACACACACACACACACATGCACACTTGTTTTCCCTTCTCCCTGCGTTTTCATATATCTGTACTTGCCCTATTCACACATTTGAAAAAGGAAAGGATGGATTTGTTACGCATGTTGAAAGTGGAAAACTGGAGCGAGGAAGTTATAATATCGTATGATGAAAATGCACATGAAATGTGTGTGTGTGTGTGTTTGTGTATTTGCAGATACATAACTGAAGATGTGTGGTTTATATACTTTCCATTTCCCAGTCTTAAATCTTTTACCATCCATATTTTTGAAGCATAATTAAATTCATAAATACGCCTTTGGCTGCTCAGTTCTAGTGGTTTGGCGTCAGCAAATTTACATGTACGTTTTTCATGCCAGACCAAAGAAATCGCTCTATGTAGAACACGCATTAAACGAGAACTCTCTCCAGACACACACAAGTTCAAAATGCTCAAATACACGTGCGGAATGAGAGAGAGAGAGTTCTGTATTAATCTGTATGCACGTACATACCTTTTTAGCACTAATTAAATGAATCACATATTCTCGCTTCTCAATATTCCAGTCGCATGCACACCAACTTTCGTCAGTCCCTCGTATTTATTTATTGTACTTACATATATATATATATGGTAAATATAGTAGCAGGTAGGTGGTTGATACAGTCAGGAATTGTTGGGAGTCGAGGGCAAGGCGCGTGTGTCCGGGGTGCATTTTTTTAAAAAAACCTATTTTTTTTTTTACGGCGGACCATGATCTGAAAAACTCCATGCACATATGCACATATTGTACTCTCTCTCTCATTTAATCATCATAATTAATTAGTGGCTCATGTATAATTATAATTATTCATACGATATATGAAAAACTAATAAGCGCTCACCGTCACAAGTCACAAGTCACAGCTCATTTCCCCACCATATGTCTTATTCCTTTAATTAATTTAAACTATTTATGACAACCTTAAACAAACCAAAAACAAACATTGCACCATTTGCATACTTATTTCCATCAATTATCTGCATTTTTAATCTCAATTCCGAATCTTTAATCTTTATGGGATATTTTTTTTTACCATTTGTATTTGTGCTGTTATCAGAAGCTCAAGCTGAACGGAACTGGGATGTGACAAAAATAGAAATTGTGGAAAGACAGGTGTTGGTGATGTGTATGATGTTGATGGGACTGTTTGGCAAAGCACTGGGCAAAGGGCAATGCGGGATGAAATGGAGAGAGAGAGAGAGAGAGAATGGAGGCAGAGGCAGAGGGGTGGTTACAAGGGATTTATATTGGCAGACTTGGCTAAATGGCTTTTGATCCTCGTGACTTGTCCCTTGAGCCCCCATGCTGATGTCACTGATATTTGTCAGCAGGCAGCAGGGAAACGTCAAGAAGACACAGGAAAACAAACAAAAACAATCCTCTTCTTAATATTAGTCCATCGGTTACCAATGTACGATAAGTGGTATTATGAATTCTATAACCACAACCGTTCATTTTCATTGTACCTCAACATTCGGAATGAGCACACAAGGGAAATGAAATGAAATGGACAAATGTACAGAGACTCATAAAGCTACCTACATATAACAATTACAATAGATTCTAGATTCTTCTCTCGTCAATGTTCATCAGTTCTTGTGAAACATCTGCATGCAGATAAACATTGCGAAATGGGGAATGGGAAATAGCTCAATTTTTGTAATGTCCAGCAAATGCTTCAAGCAATTGATTTGTTGAATGAAATGAATATGCTCAATGGATTTCCACATTTGGAATTGTGAAATTCAAAGGCTTTCATTATTGAAGGTTTGATTTAGGAATTGACAGAGAAAGAGAGAGAGAGAGAGAAAATGTGGATTTGAGTAGAAGTAAATGGATTGGGAAGTGATAGGGAAATGTTGTACCATGATTAAAGAGTAAAGAGGGATCGTTCAGAAGGCAAGGAAAATACGATATATATCGAGAATGAAATGCTATCATAATTAATATGAGGGAGAGAGAAAGAGAGAGAGGAAGAGGAAGAAGGGAGCCGGAACCAGGAGCCAGTGTGTCCACAGTCACACCCCTTGGCCACCAGTTTTTCTCCACTTAATAATAGAGCTGGGAAAAGAGTGCAAGAAAAATATATATAAAAGCCCAACTCCTCTCTTTCTCTCTCTCTCTTTTCTTTTTCTCCTTCTCCTCCTCAGCTTTTCTCATTTCCACTAATGATCCACCTTAACTGATTCCCCATGATGACATTGATAAATGTTTCCAACTCATTCCTGTCATTATCTTCTTTTCGTCTGGATGTACGTACACGTACGAGTGAGGAGTGAGGAGAACGAGAAAGAGCAGTGGAAAGTGACTGTGACTGTACACACACTTGGGTAATCAGTAGTGCACATGGACACGCCTGCATGAGAACCCATATGAATTTATACCTTGTCAATCAATACAGATAAAAGCAGGAGGAAACAGTTTCCATTCCATTTTTACCTTCTGCTTCACTCACAATCATAAATTCCCCACCACTGCCGCTACAACACTCTCTAGCCACCTTTAATTGTGATTTATATACGAATTTAATCACCTTCAAAAAAAATCCATATCTTTACTCAAACACAAACACAGGCAGAGAGGACAAAGACAAAATCACTTGAATTCTGTATAGACTTGATGGAAATGGAAACTCAACCTTGAAAAAAGCTTCTGACGCATCCACCAAAAAATTCACAAGTTTAATACGAATGCAAATTTGAGCGCAAGAGAAAAGTGAAAGTGAAAAAACTTTCTCATTCATACGATATGCACTTTGATTTTTACAAGCCTTAATTGGAATTATGAAAAATACTTTACTAAAATGTACTGCAAAGATATCTGTACATTAAAAATGAATTGAAAATAAAGTCTGGAAGATTTAATGTTTTAATGTTCAGGACGGATTTTTTTTTGTGAGCTCACAGGTGTGCCCATAAAAGAAAGGAATTGACAGCAAGCACGGGGTCAATGATCATTTGGACTGCCCAGACTTTCCTCAAGGCAAGAGTATATATATACTTTGAGAAATATAAAGAAATATAGAAGGGGAAAGCGCTTCTCTGACGGGGGAACGACGGAGTTTACTTTAGAAGGACGACGACAGTCTTTTGACGGCTCACAATAAAATAATGATTCATGACCCACTGAAAAACTCGCACGCTTTTTACCTCTCTTTTTTCTCTTCAGCTTTCTTCTTCTTCTTCTTCTACTCCACCAACTAGAATAGCAAATAGCAAATATCAAAAAACGAAGGAGCCGTAACCGTAAGAGTACGAGTAGCAACTGGATGTGGAAGTGGAAGTGGACGATGACCATGTTTCCGAATATATATATAAAAAAAACCACGCACAGCTTATCAAGTCTCACATTTTCTCTTTTTTTCTCCTGTGTCGTTCGGAGAAAGTAAAAAGTAGAAAGTAAGTGAATCTGTATGAGAAAGGACAAAGTACAAGAGAGAGAGAGAGAGAGAGAAAAAGAGAAAAAACGTAGAGACGGTAGCGTCAACAGTTAGGTCATGCTTTTTATATAGTGATATTAACGAAAGTACCCGTAGTTTCCAGTTTGTCGTTTCTATGGAGAATGTGTCTGACTGTACGTGTTCATAGTGGACAAGTTGATTCTTATTACAGTTTTGAGCCGATATAAAAATGTTGGCAATTGGAGGTACCTACACTACATACATATATATCAGCCACCCCACACACACGCACACATACAAAAGATGTTTCATATCCCTTTTCCTGTCCACACAGTCTACGAGTACAATCCATATCCACAGCTACAGGGGAAAAAAGAACTGTTGGAAACTCATGGGTTCATGGAATTAAATGCGTTTTACACGTGGGTCTTACAGCTTGTGTCCTCCTATATCTTCTGTGGCTTGTAACTTGTAATGTTCCAAATTTTGAGTAAAAAAAAGACATATATTGGATTTTCGAGGGTCTCCCGTCCTTTGTCTGTATGTATATTCGATAGTTTGTAGAAGTAAAAGTTTTTTCCTATGAGAACTCGATAACTGTATGATCCTTTTTGCTTTGGTTCATTTGTTTCAGCTGGAGAGACAGAGAGACAGAGAAAGAGAGAGAGAGAGAGTGAAATAAAGTGAAAAGCTTAGGAAGAAAAGCATGATGCCTTGTACCTTTGTGTGTCATCTGTGATCTGTGTGCTGTCCAACTGTTTCCTATATTTTATTATAGTTATTATTAGCGTGTACAACCTATAAATATGATAGTCAATAGGCTGGCTGATCGTTAGTTATAGTAGTAGAAGAGAAATAGAAGGAGGATTAAAAAACTTGGTACGTACATGGAAGTGGATTTCAAAAATTCCGAGAACACAAATGATAAATATCATAGTTATATATCTGTACATACAAAGAAAGGATGGAAAATATTAAAAAGTGGGTCATTGACTCTTCACTGTTTGGAAGTTTGGAGTTTGGATGTGAACCCATTATTATTAATATCATTTGAAAAGATTTATGACTCGTGTCTCATTCAATTTCACTCTTGTTTTTATGGTACTTTAAATGTTTTCCTCACACTTTAAGTCCTTCATGCTCTCGGAATTTGCATGCATTTACTGTAAAACAAAAATATCAGCAGGTTGCTCCTGACGTCATAAGTTCGGCTATTTGTCATTTGTTGATTCGGTGGAATGCAGATAGGCAGAAACGCCTATTCGGATGAAGGAAGGAGAGGAATACGTCATGTCATCAGTTATGTCTATTCTATTAAATGAAATACAGATATACATGGAGGGAAAGGAAAAGAAAAGACAAAAGTCTGGGAGGGACAAAGATTGTGTTTGTGCCTGCTGTGTGACTGTGTTTGTGGGGAAATGCATATAAAATATTACTTGAGCTCGTTCTTGTTCACTTGAAAAGTTTGATAGAACATGATGGTGAAATTGTTAATGTTGTTTGTAAAGCCAGGCACGGTTTTCAAAGATCAGATCAGATGGGATCAAGTCCATTTTATCTCTTACACACATCGTACGAACCATCCTTTTCTTTTTTCTACTTTCTCTCTCTCTCTTTCTCTCTCTCTCTCTCTCTCTCTATTTCTCTTTCTCATCGTCAAACTCAGGAAATCCAAAACCCTCTTCTCTCAATACTTTGGGAATAAGTTCTCTTCAAGTTCATCCAACCATATACTTGCAAAAGTTTTCCTCTTTCTGCCTCTGTTTCTATTTCTATTTCCCTTCTTCTCCGCTTACACAATTTGTAGAAATACACGGATATGATTCAAATCCGCATCGCAAAAATGTATACTTACATGAGTATTGTTTTGCTCATGTCATACTAAACAACAAGACTACATTTTGGTCTGCAAAATTCAACAGACAAGGAAAACATTATCAAAGAACAGAACCAAAATCAAATAATTCCAATATTCAAAAGTATTTTTTGTATTTTATTTACTTATTCTTCTCCAAAGAGTTTTGTCAGTTTACTCTCATGAAGCTCAAGAGATCGTTTACAAACAAAATTTGAATCTCCTCGAGAACCATCCTTCAATCTACTTGAATGTATTATGACATTCAATCCGAATGAAACCCAAGGTATTCGGATCTCTTACTTTTTTTATTTTCCCATATTTTACCGTCTGAATTTGAATTACGTAAAAAAATAATGAATATGAATTTTCTAGAGCACTAAATTTGTTGTTTATTTTAATCTACGTAAGCAAATTTTCCATCCGGATAATTCTTGGTATTTACATCTTTTTTGAGATTGTT
Organism: Gisinianus flammeolus; assembly: GCA_034699125.1. Classification (NCBI taxonomy): domain Eukaryota; kingdom Metazoa; phylum Arthropoda; class Collembola; order Symphypleona; family Katiannidae; genus Gisinianus; species Gisinianus flammeolus. The sequence continues at coordinate 13,253 of JAIUND010000186.1, read as the reverse complement.
GGCTTTGAATGATTTTGGCTTAGCTCAAATTTTATGCGATTTCGTAAGGATTCAGCCGAATTTTCCCCGGGGAATTTTTAACGAGAATGGATGGAAAAAATTAAGTTAAAAATAAAAAACGAAAAAAAAGCGTGTCGAAAAATGCAATTATTCGAAATTCGTATATGAAAGTAAATCTTTCGAGATTTAATTGTAAGGTTCACGAGATTTCCACGAACAGTGTTACAAAAATATATCTTACAAGATTTGAGATTGAAGATTGAAGGTGGGTTTTTTTCGTGTTTTTCCATATAATTTTCCATCGATATAGAATGAGAAATTTCTCTTGGCGGTTTCATGTTTGCACATGAAATTGCATAGGGAGTTTGAGAGATCAAGCATTTTTCATGTTGGTTTCAATAGATGGAAAGGTCAGGAATGTGGAAGAGAATGTATTTGTGTGTGTGTGTGAGTGTTTGTTTGTGTGAGGGCGAATGTGGGAAGGCATAACAGTATTTAAAACAGATCCAAAGCTCGACAACCGACGAAAGAAAATCCTCCAATGCTGTACATACTTTGAATTTAATGGAAGAAGAGAGAGAAAGAGAAGAGTAAAAAATAGGGAAGGAGAAAGTGAAGGAGAGAAAAGGATCGTTGGCCTTCCACTTTGGTCTTTCTACTCAACTTAGGAACGTTACGTTACGTTGGTTTATCCATGAGAGATTATCAAGTATATTTTGCCAGCTTTTTCATTAAGTCACATTCATCTTTTGGCAGAGGGGAAAGTAAAAATGGGAGAAGAAGAAGAAGTAGTGATAGCATATTGAGCATACAGCCACTCACCATATGTGTGTGTGTGTATTTCCTTGTACATGTATGAGTGAGTGCGCAGATCGGCTTCCGTCTCGCCTCTCGCTCTCTCCTTCTTTCTTTCTTTCTTTTTTTTTTTGATATTTTTTTATGGCATACATATTCTGGAAGAGGATTTATTGATTGGTTCTACCACAATCTATTGACTACCCATTTTATTTCCTATCACTTCAATCTGCTCTCGACTTTATAATTCCTGTGCACTTCAGACTTGAGCCACGAGGAAACAACTCAGACAAAAACTTGCCAATTTATGGGACAAGACAGTCGACAGTCTATGTATATACAGTCTCCGAAAAAACGTGGAGCGAGAATGAGGACACGGAGCGCAACAGCCACAAATTCCTTTCCTTCGTATCGTATCGTAGTTTTGGTTCCTTCACCTCACAGTTTTCAATTTATCCACTTTATCTCGACCATTGAGCTACGTCAATCCATTTTCTCCTGTCTTACGTATATACGATCACAGAATGTTCAAATATAGTATACAGATACATAATAATTTTGAGTATGATGCTTCCTTGTTTTTTTTATGGCTATCCGTGTCAAATCTCACTTCTTACTCTATACGCTGTATACCAAACAGTTTTTGTTGGTTCATTTCAGGTACATCCACATGTCCACATCCCTTCATTCATACACATAGTCACATAACAAACACGAACATGAGTAATGGTACATTTTTTATATATGAAATTGAAAAAAAAATTTGAGAGCCATGTTTAGCTTTAGAGCATGAGGAAACCTTTTACAAATCGAGGTTAATAAATGACAGAGTCGAAAAATACGGGGGAAAGTCTCCAGTCTGATGGAGGGATGGAGAGACAGAGAGAGAGAGACCATGGGTCAAATAAGATTCCCCCTTATTTGCCCGTAATCATGACAGATCGACTAGCTACCCTTTCCTTGGGGTATTGGCCTATATCGAACTCTCTCCACCAGCACACTGTTTCCCTCTTTTCAAATGGAGGATCATGAGACAAGGAAGCAAGGGAACTGTGATCAACCTAATAAAGGATAAAATAGAAGAAATGTCCTCATCTCTTCCCCCCATCGCCATGGTGGTACTTTGTCTTTGGTACATTGTATTGTACTTTGTCTTGAACAATCATTTTGGACAGAATTCAGAACTCAGAATTCAGAATTCATGCATAAGAGAGTCTGTGAATTGAACATTCAACAATACAGAAAAATAGAATACAGATAGTTCACAGTTCATGGGCTATTGACCATTTGGAATTTGGAATTTGGAATTACGAATTCATTCGGGTAGGGGGTGAAAAAATAAAACAAAAGTCAAGAGTATTTCAAGTTGAGAGAGAGGATGAATATCCAGACACACTGTCTGTCCATGTACTGATGTATTACCTAATCGTCGTACGTCGAGCTCTATAGGTTTGCATTTGGGAGATGGGGAGCTTCTTAAATTCTTTTCTGACAACTGACGGGCACATTTGTCAATGCCCACTTGGTTTGCTTTGGTGATTTTTAATATTTGGCTCTTTCCCTACTCCACATTTCTCCTTGCTCTCCATCGAACCTCTATGTACATTCTACATAAGTACTTTTTGATATACTACTTGTTTATGTACACGAGAGTTCATCCTTTAATCCTTTTTATATACCATACCTATCAAATACCATACTAAACGGAAGCAACATTCAATCTATTTTTATTTTTTGATACCTTGATCGTTCACATATACTTTCGATATACCGGAGGAATCTCTCTATAGTCTATACTCCATATTTTTTTTTTCATCATTTGTATCCGTCTCGGGGAGGAAAAGTCCACCATCTAAATCTACTTAACCCATAAACGATTTTTAAATTTTTATATTTCATTTATTGTGATTTCCTTTTAGCTCTTTCCCCTTCATCCTCATCCTCATCTTTATCTTCATCTTCATCCTCATCCAAATCCATATCCAAATCACTAGACACCAGAGCAACCACCAACCTCTCAACTTTCCCATCCTCTCAACTCCATCATATTTTTTTTTTTTACATTTTTCCTTGACACGTCTTTTTATCTGTATTTATTTGAGGGATCTGACGAGTTGGGATTTGGGATATATGTGAATTGATTGAGAATGAAACGTTCATTTTGCCAAAAGTAGATATAATAATCTAAGGTCAGAGGTTAAACTCCGACCTCAATACAATTCCAACGAACCACCGATTGCAATTCTCCTAATCATGTGAAAAGTTTAAATTTTGATCTGGGTTAGATTTTGAATGTGTCAAGAGTTTTTCTTCTTCTAGAGAGATAGCTTTAAGGTTTTTTTGTTTCAAGAGTTAGTTTTATTTTCTCTCTCTTTCTGTTTCTCTCTTTGGAAATTTATGTATAAAGGCTAAAGGGGTTGCCTAGCAATTTCACTAATGAGCAGTAGAAAAAAAGGAGAGAACATTGAAGATTGAAATTGGGCTAAACACAGGGGAAGGTTTTGTTGGTGTGTTGTGAAGGGAAATGTTCGGATATGTAGAAAGAGAAAGAGATAGAGGTTGAATAAAGCGATGAAACAAGGAACACGAAACAAGAAACCATACGAAAGAGAAAAGAGAGAAAGAACAAAAAATTTAGGAAGAAATGGGGAGGGAAGTTCACAGTTGTTTTCTAGTTGAAAACAGTCTTGAAGCCATTAAGGTAGAGAACATCGTGTGTACGTATGTGTTTGTGTGTAGTTTCTCCAACTCTGTGTGAACTTGAGTCTAAATAGTGAATGGGAATGGGAAATGTGAAAACTATGTAGTTGTGTGTGTGTGTGTGTATGTCAGTGGAGTAAGGTTAAAAGTCTAAAGACTAAAGTCAAAGAAGGACGAGAAATATCTTTAGAAAGAGGAGCAAGACCAAGATGAAAACGAAAAAGGAAAAGGAAAACGAGGAGTAAGTTAGTTTTTTTTTTTGTTCCTATAGGATTTTCCCCCTTTATTTTCTCTCTAGCTGTTTCCAAAGAGAGGCAAATTTTTTCCATGCGATTTCCCTCAAATTGTTTTCTCTCTCTTTCTCTCAAGGCAAAGGAAGAGAGAAAAAAAAGTTAAACTGAAAAAAAAGTTGTGCATGCATTCCTTTGTGTGGTTCTCACTTCGTTTTGGAGTCTTTCATTAACGTTATTTTTCATCATCTGTCACGATGTCGTCGAGAGACTTTATGACTATGAAATCAGTCTCCACCTCGTTCAATTTCCTATTCGCCTATTCGAATTACAAACTCAAGTCCGCATCCACATTCAACATTGACATGGACTTGTCTTCCCTCCGACTTTGGACTTCTTTTTTTTTTCTTTTTTAAACTCAAACGATTCTCTTTACATTTCCACTCTTCACTCTTCACTCCCATCACATTATTGTTTTACCCGAGACCTTTTCTCTTCGGTTCTTTGGTTAGTTTTTGAAAAGCCTTTCCCTTTAATTTTTCCCTCAAAATCATTTGAATTTGATACATTTCCCGTTGATTCTCGTTAACTCATTTTAGCAATAGAAATGTGTCCCAGGGTTTTCTTGTTTTACCTGGAATATACTTTAATTACTCAAAAAAAAAATCTAGAAAATATGATCTGTAAATATGAAATAGAACATTACATAATATGCTCCAAAATGGGTGGAATAAAAACCTGTCGGCTTATTTGATGTTTTTTGATTTGATTGATTTATTCAGCTGTCAGATTTGTTCATTTTACACAATGTATAATATTTTCCAACAAAGGACAACAAATTTCATAAGATATTGGTAAAATATAGGATTGAAAGCATTGGAGACATTTAATTTAAAGTTTGCTTTCAAAATCCTAAAAAAATACAAACCAAACAAATACAGATACTTTCCTAATATTATTTTATCATTATTAAATATATGTATATACATGTCTTTTTCCAGCCTAATTAAATGAAATTATATTGCACGTCTTTTCTTTTACAAATCTTTGTATGTTGTACGTTTTATTCCATTAAAGGTTAAACGGGTTATCTTGCTAATTACTGCCTAAAAGGATTTCCTTGTCCTTGTTTCAATTTCGTACTGGAAGAGGAAGAGGAAGAATAATACGTTGGAGGTATTTGATAAACTTTTTGAGGAATTCTCCGAATTTTGAGGCGGAAGCCTTGCTGTATTTTGTAGGTTGTAGATTGTCGATTCCCTGGAGCTGGGATGGGATCCGAAATATCTCAACACCATGGAATAGGAATAGTACAGCTCGGGGTGGGAAGTAATCATGGATGTCTCATTGTATTCAGAGAATCCATAACATATACGATAGACATGATGAATCATCCATGATCAAATTGAATAAAAGCAGCACATACATAGGATGAGAATTATCCAACTTATGTATGTACTTACCTTACATCCACATTTCCCGTGCACATTTCCTGACAATCCTGACTCTGGAACTTTGGATATGAACAACAGATATGAAAGCCATGTGTCTGTGTGTGTGGTGTGCCTGTCGTCCAAATAGCTTTTACTTTTACTATATATTTAATGGACAAAGTTTCAGTTTCCCACAAGAAACTCTCTCTCTCGATTTCATCCTGGATGTGTGTGTAAAACTGTAAATTCATCGAGTGCATGTTGCTTTGTTTATGTGTCGATAAATCGTTGGAGCCCGTAGTTATTCATCCAATAAGCGTCTCATTATTTACAATTATGTAAATTTCCGAGTAAGAAATTCATTTGAAAATGTTTTGAGGGTGAGTTTTGGATTTTGAGCGCATAATTTCCTTTTTGTAATTTCCTCAATGCTCATACAGATAATTGCAAATTGCACAAGCTTTCATTGTTATTTTTTGACTGGACTCGCCAATAAAACTGTTCAAAAAAATGGTGTATGGATTATTGGTTCCAATACTATGAATTTCCTTACATATGTGGCAAAGTGTAAAATAATGAAATGTACTAAAACTAGAACTTTAGAAGCTTTTGAAATGTGGAGAATATTGGATTTGAATAAATCTGTAGTTTGTCGTCAGTCATCTGCCGCTCTCTCACTCTCGCTCTCTCGTTCTCTCTCTCTCCGTCAATGGATAACGATAACAATATTGCTCGAGATATTGATCTCAGAGCAAAAGGGCAATAAGCAATAAAACCTCTTTGTAATCTGTAGTATTGTGTACAAACACACACACACAAACAACACACAGACTCGCATGCACGACAATAAATTATTTTTTAATTCTAACTTTCAAACTTGGAACTTTTGGGTCCAAATCCATTTTCTTACGAGTATGTAAAGCTCGGTGTGCTTTTGAATTGTATATTTGATATTCTCTGTGTACAGTGTACACATACATACACATATGAACGTACACATAAACTAAACATACACACATCTTGTGATAAAAGCTCAAAGACTCATGAGACGGCTTTTAAGTCTTCAGCCATTTCTACCGAATGTTGGATATGAAATATGAAGTTATAGTTTTTATAGTAGCGTGTGTGTGTGTGTGTACGCGCGTAGAGTTGAGAAAGAGAGAGAGAGACTAAAAAGGATCTGAGTAAAAGTTAGTGAAACGGTTTTTGCGGTTTCCTCATAGTGCGTAAGTTGGCAATAAGCAATAAAATAATTTTCTTAACTACGACCCAGCACAAGGAAAAAGATTAAAATCATTTTATTGTTTTTTTGGGCTCTCGTTTTCTCTCTCTCTCTCTGTCTCTCTCGCTCTTTCTCTTTCTTCCTGGCTTTTACTTTTACTTTTACTTTCACATGATTTTGCGTTGCGTTCCGTTCTGTTATTCTGAGCTGGTTGGTTGACTGGCTCAACTGAAATTCAGGGAACAGATTTAAAGCTTCTTTTATGCGTTACGATACGATACAAAATGATTAGGATCTGTGTACACAAGGAGCCCTCATGTTTTCTCCTTTCTCTTTCTCTTTCTCTGTCTCCTTCTCTTTTTCCTGGTGAGTGTACACAGCTTGCTGTAAAGGACGATACACGAAATAAGAATGTAAAATAAAATATTAATAATATTTTCTATTCACTCGTTCTTCACCACAAAATCCCCAGCGTACAACAACAGAACACATACACACACACACACAAATTCTATCTTCTCTGTGTTGTGTACCGGTACAGAAACAGAAATAGAAACAGAAAGAGTAGCAGTAGAAGACTTGCCATATTTTATTTATTTCCTTCGTAGTTCGTACACGATTTTTTTTCTTCTGGATTTGGCTTTTGCCTTTCAGCTTTTAGGTTTTTGCTGTTAGAATTACGGGCGGCCGTACACACACAAACACACACACACACAGACAAACACACTCACATATTACACATGTGTAGACATTGGAATGCTCTCTCCATTACTGTCACAACATTTATTATTTGAATTGTTTTTTGTTTGGGAGCAAATCAAGTCAAAGGTACACACAAACACACACACACACACATGGAATTACCCACTGAGTCATACATTTTTATTGGTTATATCCGCGCATATCTTGTACGTTTACAACGTGTAACTAACTTCAAGTCCACCTTCCTGCATTATACAAAAGTAGGTAAACTGTGGAAAATACACACGTGTTTCTAGCAAGAGACACACACAATCACATGGAATTACTCAATGATATGCAGACCGGAGGGTTGTTTGAGGGGGATTTCCCATACCTTACATACATTCATTTCCACCACAAGTCCCGATTTTGTACAGTCAGAGGAGCTACTGATAGAAACAAAAGTAAGGGAAAACGTTAGTCAATCTGATTTCCTACTTGTAATTTACCGGGAAGTTCATCTAACCCGGTCTCAAAATTAAATGGGCCGAGTTCACCTTAATTGACCCCATTTACTTGTGTTTGTCTTTGTGTATTAAATGTACTTACTAAAAAATAAAAATGGAGTTAGTTTCGTTTTCCCTTGTATACTTTTGCTATTGTATTTTGAGTTTTGACCTTCGATGTCTACCGTATTTTACCAAATAGAACCCCGGAGGTTCTATTTGGTAAGATACGGTATTTGATTTTCCAGTTTCCCTTTCAATTAAAGATATTCCAACTGGATTTTTGTGGTCATATGTTTGACTGTGTATATTCCGCGTATTTCTGCTTGAGAGTTTAGCTGAACTTTCCCATCTTGATGGCATGGTTTGATTATGAATTTGTACGATCTAACAAGGTTTTTCTCGTGTAGCCAAGACTCGGAAACTGTCTGGTTCTCTCTTTTTTTTACTTTTTTTTTAACTTTTTGCTTGCATGTTTTCCCTACTGCAATATACCATGTATAAACGAATGTATTGATTTCGTAAAGTACAAACTTTCTCTCTCTCTCTCGTTTTTTCTGACTGTCTCACTTGGAGTCTCCGTGCTTATTTTTTATTAATCATGCGATATTTCACGATTCAGCCCACACACACACAAATCCACACAAATACAAATGTATATGGATAAAACGATTCGGAGATTTGAGAATTGTCTCATTTCCATTCGTATACCTGCAGATACAGGATAAAAATGCACCCAGAATATCCATAGTCAACTGATTACTTTGTCACAACTAAAAAAAAAAACTTGGAGGTTTTAGTTTCGGTGTCGACATCGAAATAACCAACCAAAAGAGTTTCAACTTTCTACAACACAAACTCAAAATTCCAATCACCAACAGTCACCAGAAAATTCAACTGCAAAGACACAAATGTCAACTCAACTTCCACTCGGGCCTATTCAACTTTTCCATCTGGAATCTGCACTTTAAATTGAAATGCATGAGCATAAAAAGCACACGCTATACTTTTTTTCTCGAGCACTTTGTGGTACATTCTATTTTTTAATGTCACGCATTCCATACATTTTTTATATAACTCCGATTTGGAGGCACAAACCGAAAGCCAGTGCAAACCTTCTTTCTCCAGGACAAATAAATACATGTGCGCTTGCTGTCCACCCATTTTCAAGTTTACAGGATGTAAACTTGGACAATCTAAACTGAATTCATACATATTTCTAATGCTTCCAATAACCAAATGAATAAATATAGTTATACCTACCAAAAAATAGGACGAAACCTTTATGAATGAAAACATATTGCGATATATAATTTACAGTTTGTAATTTACAATAAAGAAAAAAAAATAGCTCCGGAGCAAAACGAGTGGGAGAATGAAATGAAATGTTTCCCCTTTCCTGTCATTCCGAATTTGCCGATTGAACTGTGGAAGATGAAAGTACCTATGCCTATAAGTACCACATTTCCGGCACTTACATATTTTGTAAGTGCTCGTATCAAATTGTGTCTGCTGTCATATATATAGGTAAATGTATCTGAACATAGATTCACCTTAGATTTTTTTGTCTTTCCTTCCTCTAATAAAAATCTGTATAAAATACACATTGTCAGTTCAAAAATGTGTGCAAAGAAATTCTATGTATGGTATTGGAACGTGGAATTTTAATTTTTGCATGTGTAGGTGTTTCAAATGAGCTGGAAGTGAATGAACGGGAATGTGTATCGTGATTGTGAGTCCCGAGATTTTTGTTTAGAGTATTGTGACTTACGACGACGACACTTTCTTTATTCAAAGATCCCACGCTTCTAGATTAATCGTTCAAATGATTTTTTTTCTCTCTCCCTCTCTTTCCTTTCCTCGAAATGGATTGAAGAGAAAACCTTGGGATCTAATGTAGCCATACAAATATATATATATTAGAGCAAATCTAGAGCATTGAAATCCGAAGCCGAATCAGAATGGAACATCAATCACCAATACATACGAGTACGTATTGAGAGGGGAGAGAGAGAGAGAGAGAGAAAGGAGACGGATATTGACACTTAGGCAGGGAAAAGAATAAAAGATTTTAAGAGTTCTGTTTCCTTTTCTTCTTATGCTAAATTGTCATCGCAATGGTCCATTTACGACTTACGACTTTCCCAACCATCTCTGTCTCTGTCTCTGTCTACAGTCTACGTCTACAGTCTTCGATCAAGAATCAAGACGGCGAAGACAAAGAAGATAGAAAGCAAAAGCTTTCTTTTTTTTCTCTGCACTTTTTGATTTCTCCGATCCTTCTTCTCTTCTTCGTCTTCTTCCTCTCTTCTCTTCTCTGCTCGTCTCTTCTGATACAGATAAAAAATACATGTACTTACGTACATGTACGATGGAAAAAAGCATCCCATATTTCGTGAATTTCCCCATGTAACTTTTCCTTTTGCATTTCAAACGTAAAGCGCGTAGACGGAGTGGAGTTGACTGCCATTATCCTGATGATACGGATGCTCACTTTGAGATTAGTCCTCATCCATCTCCAGCTGAAACATTCACATTGTCCCCGTTTTCTTTGAAATGCCACACTCTCATGCATGTATTCACAATATAGCAATACACATGCAAAAGTTGAGCCTAAAAAATCCTGGAGACACAGTTTGACCAAACGTTCAAGTTCCTGTAGTAGTTTTCACGTGACTACAATTATTATGGAATCATGGATGTTTTTAGAAATGAGAAATCCTGAACGCAGTCTGTCATAAACTACTTGCATTTAACGGTTTAACCAAAATTCTAAATTTCTATTGCAAGTTCAAAACAGAAGGATTCAAGAAATTACGTTTATTACGTTGCCGTCATATATCATACTGATGGTGAGTTTGTGTATTTTGTATGTCTGTATATCGTACATGGACAATTTGGAGCTTCTGAAGGAATAGTGATAAAAATTATTTGTACATGTAGAACGAGAGCAACTAAAAAAAAGTAAAGAACTTATCGTTAGTCTAACGACAACGATGCTTCTGGAATGAATTGTTAAACGAGCCATTGAGTTAAAAGCAAAGAGAGAGTTGAGTAGACAATAAATTTTGGGGAAAGGGTGATTTAATTATGGTTGAAACAATGAGTTGGAGTTGGTGTATATGAAGAGAGCATTACATTACATTACTTGGTGGGGGAGCAACCATCAACCATATACAATTCATCGTTCATTCCTTTCCAACCAGAACAGATCAAAATGATTACAATGTTTTTTCTGGGGGGGGAGAAAGAAAAAAAGGGAAAGGGAAACAAAAAGAGTAAAAAAAGGGTTAAAAGAAAAAGAAAGAAAGGGGGAAACGGAACAGAAACAGAAAAAGAAAAAGAGAAACAGGGAAAATAAGTCGCAAAGGGGATTCAGAACTCTGAAACTCACCGTTTTAGTCGTTTCCAAGATAATTTCTAGTCTTGTTACCTTGTACATTGTACAATCTACAACTACGGCTACAATATACAATTTACTGTAGAGTATCGGTACAGTTATAACACTCCCGCCTACCACTCACTCTCTCTCTCTCTCTCCCTTTCTCTCTTTCTCTTACCTCCATCAAAACCTGTACAACTAGCATTTACCTCCATGAGAATGGAAAAGAGAATGTATTTTCGCCCTACACAGCACAGTCAGGGACTCCCTCTTAATTGAACTTTATGACCAGATTCCATTTAAACCCGACTGTCTCGATTTTACTCCTTCACCTTCCACACACACACACATATATATATATGCATAAATGTAAAATGTATATACACAAAAGGTTGGGAGCATGAGCATAGCACAGCGTGCCTTTCCCCTCATTCTCACTACTCGCTTTACAAATACAATATGTGTGTATGTATGGAATATGGGGTTTCCTCCGCTTCTCCTTGTAAAAATTCTCTCCATCTGTTTCTATATATATTCTGTATCCCCATTCCCATTATTAATTCTTTCATTCATTGACTCTAACCAAATATCTACCATAGGTAAATCCAATATCCAACTGAACAATATGGAAACATTTTCGACTGTACAAAAAAAACTCAATTGCTTTCTGATGAGTCGCAAGAATATGACAATATTATATGCCACAGTCCTCACAATCTCACGACAGTCAATTCAAAATTCAAATTCTCTCCCCTTTTAATTCATATAAAAAATACGAGTTTAGTATAGTATAGTAGACGAACCGGCGCAATTTTCTTAGAGTAAACACACAATGCGTGTGCAATCATTATTCCGTTTCAAATTGTCTCGAATCATTCAATGCTATCATCATTTGAATGAAATGATTCAAAATGACAGTCTTTTATCGTGCTTTCACTGTTCACTTCATTGACTGTGAATTGTAAATTGTGAATTCCCTCTCACTATTAAATGTCTTATCGTTTGATTAAATCCGTCCAGGGAGACAAAAAAAACACTTATTGGAGTTACTTATTGGGGTTCAAATTAAAATGTATAAGGACATGGTTTGAGGTTGGCTTTAACTGTACTCAAAAATAGTCTCAAGTAATTCCCGAGTTTTTTATTTTTTATTTTTTTTTTACAATAAAATACATGAAAGGACATGTGGGAAAGAGTAAAGTGGAAAGTGGACTGGGAAATTGAAACGGTGGATGTGAATCATCGGAAAACGGTCGTATGTACACAATTTTTTCTGGATGAGAAATGAAAAAACGGTAAGAAATGATGGAGTGGCCTTGGAAGGAAATCAAAAATAAAATATCAAATTTCCAATGCACTTTCCTACATATATTGATTGTGGAGAGTGGAGACTCGAGAGACTCTCCGGATACAAAACTCAAATGTAACTCTAGTAAGATGAATTAAATTTGATTCTCTTCCGTCTTCCGTCTCCTTTTCCCCCTTTAATCTTTCCTCTCAATATACTAATTGAATTTAACCTCAAAGGAAAATTGTATAAAGCTTCCTAGTGGGGAGAGAGTTGGGAAGTCCCTCTCAAAATACTCAAAACAAAAGACAGTGGTAGATTATGATTGTGATTATGGATTAACAAGAGCCAGATTTTTTTCTGTTTTAGGTTTTAGGATGTAGGTTTTTTTTTTTATCAAAACTAACGATAAAAGCTTAGTCGTCTTCAATTTCAAAACTCGGAATTGTACGTTGAACATCTATGATAGAAAATAAGTCTTGAACAATTAAAACAACGTTGGATCATTTTTCAACGCCCATTTTTCTTATATTATATGCATCCATTTTTTATACACAGATATGCAGCAAAGTTTGAATAATATTTGTAGCATTCTGTACATATCTGCATTCATTTCACGATTTCCCGTTTCGATTTTTGAGCCATATACAACGAACAGCATGGGATTGGTGAATGGAGAATGATAGAAATTCAAAGCGTTTCCCACACAGTGAGAGAGAGAGAGAGAGATAGAGAAATCCTCAGGAGATTTCAATTGGGGGAAAACGGGTAGGTTAGTTTTGTTTGGTGGTGCTCATTGAACTCGGACTTTTTTTTTCAAGGTTGGATTTAGTCGAAAGTTCAAATACATGTACGTGAAAGCGTACAAAGTTCGTATGTTGCAGCCACTATAATTCTGCTCTGCTTCCCTTCCCTTGACTATATACGTATACACGTATGTATATTGTCTGTTAAGTTCACAAACGAACTATAATTATTTTCCTTAATTTCGTTGACCTGCTCCAAAGGTCAAACGG